>CANNRW010000009.1:0-57514 GCA_947507805.1 Aporophyla nigra
AAGTTTTGTTGAAAAAACGAGTTTTTTATCGTTTTTGCAGGAAATCACGCTATTTGGGCCCCCCAAAGGGCTGAAACGATCGCGGATCGCGGTCCACACGGAAGGTGCGGCCGGTAAGTACTTGATTATGTGAAAATAAACTTAGTTTATGGCAGGAATTTTAAGCAAATTTACACTATTGTTTTATTAATTGACGAAAACTTCAATTAGCTGTTTTGACCACTTCCCATGAAGAGAAATGGATTGTGACAGCTGAAACGATGTGCCGTAGCCTAATCACGACGGATAGCGTCGAAAACCGCGAGGAAATCGCACAATTCGTTTTCAAGATTTCGTACTGTATGGAGAACGGTGTATCGCTTAGGTAGATTTTACGTGTCAAGTAAGCAAAAATTTTTTCCGTTTTTCAGAGCTAGACCGGCGAGTGGGGTGTCAAAACACGCGTCTGCGCGCGGGCAGCACAACGGCGACGTATTCGAGGATGGGTTCAGTACAAAATATTAAAGTTTTGTTGAAAAAACGAGTTTTTTATCGTTTTTGCAGGAAATCACGCTATTTGGGCCCCCCAAAGGGCTGAAACGATCGCGGATCGCGGTCCACACGGAAGGTGCGGCCGGTAAGTACTTGATTATGTGAAAATAAACTTAGTTTATGGCAGGAATTTTAAGCAAATTTACACTATTGTTTTATTAATTGACGAAAACTTCAATTAGCTGTTTTGACCACTTCCCATGAAGAGAAATGGATTGTGACAGCTGAAACGATGTGCCGTAGCCTAATCACGACGGATAGCGTCGAAAACCGCGAGGAAATCGCACAATTCGTTTTCAAGATTTCGTACTGTATGGAGAACGGTGTATCGCTTAGGTAGATTTTACGTGTCAAGTAAGCAAAAATTTTTTCCGTTTTTCAGAGCTAGACCGGCGAGTGGGGTGTCAAAACACGCGTCTGCGCGCGGGCAGCACAACGGCGACGTATTCGAGGATGGGTTCAGTACAAAATATTAAAGTTTTGTTGAAAAAACGAGTTTTTTATCGTTTTTGCAGGAAATCACGCTATTTGGGCCCCCCAAAGGGCTGAAACGATCGCGGATCGCGGTCCACACGGAAGGTGCGGCCGGTAAGTACTTGATTATGTGAAAATAAACTTAGTTTATGGCAGGAATTTTAAGCAAATTTACACTATTGTTTTATTAATTGACGAAAACTTCAATTAGCTGTTTTGACCACTTCCCATGAAGAGAAATGGATTGTGACAGCTGAAACGATGTGCCGTAGCCTAATCACGACGGATAGCGTCGAAAACCGCGAGGAAATCGCACAATTCGTTTTCAAGATTTCGTACTGTATGGAGAACGGTGTATCGCTTAGGTAGATTTTACGTGTCAAGTAAGCAAAAATTTTTTCCGTTTTTCAGAGCTAGACCGGCGAGTGGGGTGTCAAAACACGCGTCTGCGCGCGGGCAGCACAACGGCGACGTATTCGAGGATGGGTTCAGTACAAAATATTAAAGTTTTGTTGAAAAAACGAGTTTTTTATCGTTTTTGCAGGAAATCACGCTATTTGGGCCCCCCAAAGGGCTGAAACGATCGCGGATCGCGGTCCACACGGAAGGTGCGGCCGGTAAGTACTTGATTATGTGAAAATAAACTTAGTTTATGGCAGGAATTTTAAGCAAATTTACACTATTGTTTTATTAATTGACGAAAACTTCAATTAGCTGTTTTGACCACTTCCCATGAAGAGAAATGGATTGTGACAGCTGAAACGATGTGCCGTAGCCTAATCACGACGGATAGCGTCGAAAACCGCGAGGAAATCGCACAATTCGTTTTCAAGATTTCGTACTGTATGGAGAACGGTGTATCGCTTAGGTAGATTTTACGTGTCAAGTAAGCAAAAATTTTTTCCGTTTTTCAGAGCTAGACCGGCGAGTGGGGTGTCAAAACACGCGTCTGCGCGCGGACAGCACAACGGCGACGTATTCGAGGATGGGTTCAGTACAAAATATTAAAGTTTTGTTGAAAAAACGAGTTTTTTATCGTTTTTGCAGGAAATCACGCTATTTGGGCCCCCCAAAGGGCTGAAACGATCGCGGATCGCGGTCCACACGGAAGGTGCGGCCGGTAAGTACTTGATTATGTGAAAATAAACTTAGTTTATGGCAGGAATTTTAAGCAAATTTACACTATTGTTTTATTAATTGACGAAAACTTCAATTAGCTGTTTTGACCACTTCCCATGAAGAGAAATGGATTGTGACAGCTGAAACGATGTGCCGTAGCCTAATCACGACGGATAGCGTCGAAAACCGCGAGGAAATCGCACAATTCGTTTTCAAGATTTCGTACTGTATGGAGAACGGGTGTATCGCTTAGGTAGATTTTACGTGTCAAGTAAGCAAAAATTTTTTCCGTTTTTCAGAGCTAGACCGGCGAGTGGGGTGTCAAAACACGCGTCTGCGCGCGGGCAGCACAACGGCGACGTATTCGAGGATGGGTTCAGTACAAAATATTAAAGTTTTGTTGAAAAAACGAGTTTTTTATCGTTTTTGCAGGAAATCACGCTATTTGGGCCCCCCAAAGGGCTGAAACGATCGCGGATCGCGGTCCACACGGAAGGTGCGGCCGGTAAGTACTTGATTATGTGAAAATAAACTTAGTTTATGGCAGGAATTTTAAGCAAATTTACACTATTGTTTTATTAATTGACGAAAACTTCAATTAGCTGTTTTGACCACTTCCCATGAAGAGAAATGGATTGTGACAGCTGAAACGATGTGCCGTAGCCTAATCACGACGGATAGCGTCGAAAACCGCGAGGAAATCGCACAATTCGTTTTCAAGATTTCGTACTGTATGGAGAACGGTGTATCGCTTAGGTAGATTTTACGTGTCAAGTAAGCAAAAATTTTTTCCGTTTTTCAGAGCTAGACCGGCGAGTGGGGTGTCAAAACACGCGTCTGCGCGCGGGCAGCACAACGGCGACGTATTCGAGGATGGGTTCAGTACAAAATATTAAAGTTTTGTTGAAAAAACGAGTTTTTTATCGTTTTTGCAGGAAATCACGCTATTTGGGCCCCCCAAAGGGCTGAAACGATCGCGGATCGCGGTCCACACGGAAGGTGCGGCCGGTAAGTACTTGATTATGTGAAAATAAACTTAGTTTATGGCAGGAATTTTAAGCAAATTTACACTATTGTTTTATTAATTGACGAAAACTTCAATTAGCTGTTTTGACCACTTCCCATGAAGAGAAATGGATTGTGACAGCTGAAACGATGTGCCGTAGCCTAATCACGACGGATAGCGTCGAAAACCGCGAGGAAATCGCACAATTCGTTTTCAAGATTTCGTACTGTATGGAGAACGGTGTATCGCTTAGGTAGATTTTACGTGTCAAGTAAGCAAAAATTTTTTCCGTTTTTCAGAGCTAGACCGGCGAGTGGGGTGTCAAAACACGCGTCTGCGCGCGGGCAGCACAACGGCGACGTATTCGAGGATGGGTTCAGTACAAAATATTAAAGTTTTGTTGAAAAAACGAGTTTTTTATCGTTTTTGCAGGAAATCACGCTATTTGGGCCCCCCAAAGGGCTGAAACGATCGCGGATCGCGGTCCACACGGAAGGTGCGGCCGGTAAGTACTTGATTATGTGAAAATAAACTTAGTTTATGGCAGGAATTTTAAGCAAATTTACACTATTGTTTTATTAATTGACGAAAACTTCAATTAGCTGTTTTGACCACTTCCCATGAAGAGAAATGGATTGTGACAGCTGAAACGATGTGCCGTAGCCTAATCACGACGGATAGCGTCGAAAACCGCGAGGAAATCGCACAATTCGTTTTCAAGATTTCGTACTGTATGGAGAACGGTGTATCGCTTAGGTAGATTTTACGTGTCAAGTAAGCAAAAATTTTTTCCGTTTTTCAGAGCTAGACCGGCGAGTGGGGTGTCAAAACACGCGTCTGCGCGCGGGCAGCACAACGGCGACGTATTCGAGGATGGGTTCAGTACAAAATATTAAAGTTTTGTTGAAAAAACGAGTTTTTTATCGTTTTTGCAGGAAATCACGCTATTTGGGCCCCCCAAAGGGCTGAAACGATCGCGGATCGCGGTCCACACGGAAGGTGCGGCCGGTAAGTACTTGATTATGTGAAAATAAACTTAGTTTATGGCAGGAATTTTAAGCAAATTTACACTATTGTTTTATTAATTGACGAAAACTTCAATTAGCTGTTTTGACCACTTCCCATGAAGAGAAATGGATTGTGACAGCTGAAACGATGTGCCGTAGCCTAATCACGACGGATAGCGTCGAAAACCGCGAGGAAATCGCACAATTCGTTTTCAAGATTTCGTACTGTATGGAGAACGGTGTATCGCTTAGGTAGATTTTACGTGTCAAGTAAGCAAAAATTTTTTCCGTTTTTCAGAGCTAGACCGGCGAGTGGGGTGTCAAAACACGCGTCTGCGCGCGGGCAGCACAACGGCGACGTATTCGAGGATGGGTTCAGTACAAAATATTAAAGTTTTGTTGAAAAAACGAGTTTTTTATCGTTTTTGCAGGAAATCACGCTATTTGGGCCCCCCAAAGGGCTGAAACGATCGCGGATCGCGGTCCACACGGAAGGTGCGGCCGGTAAGTACTTGATTATGTGAAAATAAACTTAGTTTATGGCAGGAATTTTAAGCAAATTTACACTATTGTTTTATTAATTGACGAAAACTTCAATTAGCTGTTTTGACCACTTCCCATGAAGAGAAATGGATTGTGACAGCTGAAACGATGTGCCGTAGCCTAATCACGACGGATAGCGTCGAAAACCGCGAGGAAATCGCACAATTCGTTTTCAAGATTTCGTACTGTATGGAGAACGGTGTATCGCTTAGGTAGATTTTACGTGTCAAGTAAGCAAAAATTTTTTCCGTTTTTCAGAGCTAGACGGGCGAGTGGGGTGTCAAAACACGCGTCTGCGCGCGGGCAGCACAACGGCGACGTATTCGAGGATGGGTTCAGTACAAAATATTAAAGTTTTGTTGAAAAAACGAGTTTTTTATCGTTTTTGCAGGAAATCACGCTATTTGGGCCCCCCAAAGGGCTGAAACGATCGCGGATCGCGGTCCACACGGAAGGTGCGGCCGGTAAGTACTTGATTATGTGAAAATAAACTTAGTTTATGGCAGGAATTTTAAGCAAATTTACACTATTGTTTTATTAATTGACGAAAACTTCAATTAGCTGTTTTGACCACTTCCCATGAAGAGAAATGGATTGTGACAGCTGAAACGATGTGCCGTAGCCTAATCACGACGGATAGCGTCGAAAACCGCGAGGAAATCGCACAATTCGTTTTCAAGATTTCGTACTGTATGGAGAACGGTGTATCGCTTAGGTAGATTTTACGTGTCAAGTAAGCAAAAATTTTTTCCGATTTTCAGAGCTAGACCGGCGAGTGGGGTGTCAAAACACGCGTCTGCGCGCGGGCAGCACAACGGCGACGTATTCGAGGATGGGTTCAGTACAAAATATTAAAGTTTTGTTGAAAAAACGAGTTTTTTATCGTTTTTGCAGGAAATCACGCTATTTGGGCCCCCCAAAGGGCTGAAACGATCGCGGATCGCGGTCCACACGGAAGGTGCGGCCGGTAAGTACTTGATTATGTGAAAATAAACTTAGTTTATGGCAGGAATTTTAAGCAAATTGACACTATTGTTTTATTAATTGACGAAAACTTCAATTAGCTGTTTTGACCACTTCCCATGAAGAGAAATGGATTGTGACAGCTGAAACGATGTGCCGTAGCCTAATCACGACGGATAGCGTCGAAAACCGCGAGGAAATCGCACAATTCGTTTTCAAGATTTCGTACTGTATGGAGAACGGTGTATCGCTTAGGTAGATTTTACGTGTCAAGTAAGCAAAAAATTTTTTCCGTTTTTCAGAGCTAGACCGGCGAGTGGGGTGTCAAAACACGCGTCTGCGCGCGGGCAGCACAACGGCGACGTATTCGAGGATGGGTTCAGTACAAAATATTAAAGTTTTGTTGAAAAAACGAGTTTTTTATCGTTTTTGCAGGAAATCACGCTATTTGGGCCCCCCAAAGGGCTGAAACGATCGCGGATCGCGGTCCACACGGAAGGTGCGGCCGGTAAGTACTTGATTATGTGAAAATAAACTTAGTTTACGGCAGGAATTTTAAGCAAATTTACACTATTGTTTTATTAATTGACGAAAACTTCAATTAGCTGTTTTGACCACTTCCCATGAAGAGAAATGGATTGTGACAGCTGAAACGATGTGCCGTAGCCTAATCACGACGGATAGCGTCGAAAACCGCGAGGAAATCGCACAATTCGTTTTCAAGATTTCGTACTGTATGGAGAACGGTGTATCGCTTAGGTAGATTTTACGTGTCAAGTAAGCAAAAAATTTTTTCCGTTTTTCAGAGCTAGACCGGCGAGTGGGGTGTCAAAACACGCGTCTGCGCGCGGGCAGCACAACGGCGACGTATTCGAGGATGGGTTCAGTACAAAATATTAAAGTTTTGTTGAAAAAACGAGTTTTTTATTGTTTTTGCAGGAAATCACGCTATTTGGGCCCCCCAAAGGGCTGAAACGATCGCGGATCGCGGTCCACACGGAAGGTGCGGCCGGTAAGTACTTGATTATGTGAAAATAAACTTAGTTTATGGCAGGAATTTTAAGCAAATTTACACTATTGTTTTATTAATTGACGAAAACTTCAATTAGCTGTTTTGACCACTTCCCATGAAGAGAAATGGATTGTGACAGCTGAAACGATGTGCCGTAGCCTAATCACGACGGATAGCGTCGAAAACCGCGAGGAAATCGCACAATTCGTTTTCAAGATTTCGTACTGTATGGAGAACGGTGTATCGCTTAGGTAGATTTTACGTGTCAAGTAAGCAAAAATTTTTTCCGTTTTTCAGAGCTAGACCGGCGAGTGGGGTGTCAAAACACGCGTCTGCGCGCGGGCAGCACAACGGCGACGTATTCGAGGATGGGTTCAGTACAAAATATTAAAGTTTTGTTGAAAAAACGAGTTTTTTATCGTTTTTGCAGGAAATCACGCTATTTGGGCCCCCCAAAGGGCTGAAACGATCGCGGATCGCGGTCCACACGGAAGGTGCGGCCGGTAAGTACTTGATTATGTGAAAATAAACTTAGTTTATGGCAGGAATTTTAAGCAAATTTACACTATTGTTTTATTAATTGACGAAAACTTCAATTAGCTGTTTTGACCACTTCCCATGAAGAGAAATGGATTGTGACAGCTGAAACGATGTGCCGTAGCCTAATCACGACGGATAGCGTCGAAAACCGCGAGGAAATCGCACAATTCGTTTTCAAGATTTCGTACTGTATGGAGAACGGTGTATCGCTTAGGTAGATTTTACGTGTCAAGTAAGCAAAAATTTTTTCCGTTTTTCAGAGCTAGACCGGCGAGTGGGGTGTCAAAACACGCGTCTGCGCGCGGGCAGCACAACGGCGACGTATTCGAGGATGGGTTCAGTACAAAATATTAAAGTTTTGTTGAAAAAACGAGTTTTTTATCGTTTTTGCAGGAAATCACGCTATTTGGGCCCCCCAAAGGGCTGAAACGATCGCGGATCGCGGTCCACACGGAAGGTGCGGCCGGTAAGTACTTGATTATGTGAAAATAAACTTAGTTTATGGCAGGAATTTTAAGCAAATTTACACTATTGTTTTATTAATTGACGAAAACTTCAATTAGCTGTTTTGACCACTTCCCATGAAGAGAAATGGATTGTGACAGCTGAAACGATGTGCCGTAGCCTAATCACGACGGATAGCGTCGAAAACCGCGAGGAAATCGCACAATTCGTTTTCAAGATTTCGTACTGTATGGAGAACGGTGTATCGCTTAGGTAGATTTTACGTGTCAAGTAAGCAAAAATTTTTTCCGTTTTTCAGAGCTAGACCGGCGAGTGGGGTGTCAAAACACGCGTCTGCGCGCGGGCAGCACAACGGCGACGTATTCGAGGATGGGTTCAGTACAAAATATTAAAGTTTTGTTGAAAAAACGAGTTTTTTATCGTTTTTGCAGGAAATCACGCTATTTGGGCCCCCCAAAGGGCTGAAACGATCGCGGATCGCGGTCCACACGGAAGGTGCGGCCGGTAAGTACTTGATTATGTGAAAATAAACTTAGTTTATGGCAGGAATTTTAAGCAAATTTACACTATTGTTTTATTAATTGACGAAAACTTCAATTAGCTGTTTTGACCACTTCCCATGAAGAGAAATGGATTGTGACAGCTGAAACGATGTGCCGTAGCCTAATCACGACGGATAGCGTCGAAAACCGCGAGGAAATCGCACAATTCGTTTTCAAGATTTCGTACTGTATGGAGAACGGTGTATCGCTTAGGTAGATTTTACGTGTCAAGTAAGCAAAAAATTTTTTCCGTTTTTCAGAGCTAGACCGGCGAGTGGGGTGTCAAAACACGCGTCTGCGCGCGGGCAGCACAACGGCGACGTATTCGAGGATGGGTTCAGTACAAAATATTAAAGTTTTGTTGAAAAAACGAGTTTTTTATTGTTTTTGCAGGAAATCACGCTATTTGGGCCCCCCAAAGGGCTGAAACGATCGCGGATCGCGGTCCACACGGAAGGTGCGGCCGGTAAGTACTTGATTATGTGAAAATAAACTTAGTTTATGGCAGGAATTTTAAGCAAATTTACACTATTGTTTTATTAATTGACGAAAACTTCAATTAGCTGTTTTGACCACTTCCCATGAAGAGAAATGGATTGTGACAGCTGAAACGATGTGCCGTAGCCTAATCACGACGGATAGCGTCGAAAACCGCGAGGAAATCGCACAATTCGTTTTCAAGATTTCGTACTGTATGGAGAACGGTGTATCGCTTAGGTAGATTTTACGTGTCAAGTAAGCAAAAATTTTTTCCGTTTTTCAGAGCTAGACCGGCGAGTGGGGTGTCAAAACACGCGTCTGCGCGCGGGCAGCACAACGGCGACGTATTCGAGGATGGGTTCAGTACAAAATATTAAAGTTTTGTTGAAAAAACGAGTTTTTTATCGTTTTTGCAGGAAATCACGCTATTTGGGCCCCCCAAAGGGCTGAAACGATCGCGGATCGCGGTCCACACGGAAGGTGCGGCCGGTAAGTACTTGATTATGTGAAAATAAACTTAGTTTATGGCAGGAATTTTAAGCAAATTTACACTATTGTTTTATTAATTGACGAAAACTTCAATTAGCTGTTTTGACCACTTCCCATGAAGAGAAATGGATTGTGACAGCTGAAACGATGTGCCGTAGCCTAATCACGACGGATAGCGTCGAAAACCGCGAGGAAATCGCACAATTCGTTTTCAAGATTTCGTACTGTATGGAGAACGGTGTATCGCTTAGGTAGATTTTACGTGTCAAGTAAGCAAAAATTTTTTCCGTTTTTCAGAGCTAGACCGGCGAGTGGGGTGTCAAAACACGCGTCTGCGCGCGGGCAGCACAACGGCGACGTATTCGAGGATGGGTTCAGTACAAAATATTAAAGTTTTGTTGAAAAAACGAGTTTTTTATCGTTTTTGCAGGAAATCACGCTATTTGGGCCCCCCAAAGGGCTGAAACGATCGCGGATCGCGGTCCACACGGAAGGTGCGGCCGGTAAGTACTTGATTATGTGAAAATAAACTTAGTTTATGGCAGGAATTTTAAGCAAATTTACACTATTGTTTTATTAATTGACGAAAACTTCAATTAGCTGTTTTGACCACTTCCCATGAAGAGAAATGGATTGTGACAGCTGAAACGATGTGCCGTAGCCTAATCACGACGGATAGCGTCGAAAACCGCGAGGAAATCGCACAATTCGTTTTCAAGATTTCGTACTGTATGGAGAACGGTGTATCGCTTAGGTAGATAATTTTTTCCGTTTTTCAGAGCTAGACCGGCGAGTGGGGTGTCAAAACACGCGTCTGCGCGCGGGCAGCACAACGGCGACGTATTCGAGGATGGGTTCAGTACAAAATATTAAAGTTTTGTTGAAAAAACGAGTTTTTTATCGTTTTTGCAGGAAATCACGCTATTTGGGCCCCCCAAAGGGCTGAAACGATCGCGGATCGCGGTCCACACGGAAGGTGCGGCCGGTAAGTACTTGATTATGTGAAAATAAACTTAGTTTATGGCAGGAATTTTAAGCAAATTTACACTATTGTTTTATTAATTGACGAAAACTTCAATTAGCTGTTTTGACCACTTCCCATGAAGAGAAATGGATTGTGACAGCTGAAACGATGTGCCGTAGCCTAATCACGACGGATAGCGTCGAAAACCGCGAGGAAATCGCACAATTCGTTTTCAAGATTTCGTACTGTATGGAGAACGGTGTATCGCTTAGGTAGATAATTTTTTCCGTTTTTCAGAGCTAGACCGGCGAGTGGAGTGTCAAAACACGCGTCTGCGCGCGGGCAGCACAACGGCGACGTATTCGAGGATGGGTTCAGTACAAAATATTAAAGTTTTGTTGAAAAAACGAGTTTTTTATCGTTTTTGCAGGAAATCACGCTATTTGGGCCCCCCAAAGGGCTGAAACGATCGCGGATCGCGGTCCACACGGAAGGTGCGGCCGGTAAGTACTTGATTATGTGAAAATAAACTTAGTTTATGGCAGGAATTTTAAGCAAATTTACACTATTGTTTTATTAATTGACGAAAACTTCAATTAGCTGTTTTGACCACTTCCCATGAAGAGAAATGGATTGTGACAGCTGAAACGATGTGCCGTAGCCTAATCACGACGGATAGCGTCGAAAACCGCGAGGAAATCGCACAATTCGTTTTCAAGATTTCGTACTGTATGGAGAACGGTGTATCGCTTAGGTAGATAATTTTTTCCGTTTTTCAGAGCTAGACCGGCGAGTGGGGTGTCAAAACACGCGTCTGCGCGCGGGCAGCACAACGGCGACGTATTCGAGGATGGGTTCAGTACAAAATATTAAAGTTTTGTTGAAAAAACGAGTTTTTTATCGTTTTTGCAGGAAATCACGCTATTTGGGCCCCCCAAAGGGCTGAAACGATCGCGGATCGCGGTCCACACGGAAGGTGCGGCCGGTAAGTACTTGATTATGTGAAAATAAACTTAGTTTATGGCAGGAATTTTAAGCAAATTTACACTATTGTTTTATTAATTGACGAAAACTTCAATTAGCTGTTTTGACCACTTCCCATGAAGAGAAATGGATTGTGACAGCTGAAACGATGTGCCGTAGCCTAATCACGACGGATAGCGTCGAAAACCGCGAGGAAATCGCACAATTCGTTTTCAAGATTTCGTACTGTATGGAGAACGGTGTATCGCTTAGGTAGATAATTTTTTCCGTTTTTCAGAGCTAGACCGGCGAGTGGGGTGTCAAAACACGCGTCTGCGCGCGGGCAGCACAACGGCGACGTATTCGAGGATGGGTTCAGTACAAAATATTAAAGTTTTGTTGAAAAAACGAGTTTTTTATCGTTTTTGCAGGAAATCACGCTATTTGGGCCCCCCAAAGGGCTGAAACGATCGCGGATCGCGGTCCACACGGAAGGTGCGGCCGGTAAGTACTTGATTATGTGAAAATAAACTTAGTTTATGGCAGGAATTTTAAGCAAATTTACACTATTGTTTTATTAATTGACGAAAACTTCAATTAGCTGTTTTGACCACTTCCCATGAAGAGAAATGGATTGTGACAGCTGAAACGATGTGCCGTAGCCTAATCACGACGGATAGCGTCGAAAACCGCGAGGAAATCGCACAATTCGTTTTCAAGATTTCGTACTGTATGGAGAACGGTGTATCGCTTAGGTAGATAATTTTTTCCGTTTTTCAGAGCTAGACCGGCGAGTGGGGTGTCAAAACACGCGTCTGCGCGCGGGCAGCACAACGGCGACGTATTCGAGGATGGGTTCAGTACAAAATATTAAAGTTTTGTTGAAAAAACGAGTTTTTTATCGTTTTTGCAGGAAATCACGCTATTTGGGCCCCCCAAAGGGCTGAAACGATCGCGGATCGCGGTCCACACGGAAGGTGCGGCCGGTAAGTACTTGATTATGTGAAAATAAACTTAGTTTATGGCAGGAATTTTAAGCAAATTTACACTATTGTTTTATTAATTGACGAAAACTTCAATTAGCTGTTTTGACCACTTCCCATGAAGAGAAATGGATTGTGACAGCTGAAACGATGTGCCGTAGCCTAATCACGACGGATAGCGTCGAAAACCGCGAGGAAATCGCACAATTCGTTTTCAAGATTTCGTACTGTATGGAGAACGGTGTATCGCTTAGGTAGATAATTTTTTCCGTTTTTCAGAGCTAGACCGGCGAGTGGGGTGTCAAAACACGCGTCTGCGCGCGGGCAGCACAACGGCGACGTATTCGAGGATGGGTTCAGTACAAAATATTAAAGTTTTGTTGAAAAAACGAGTTTTTTATCGTTTTTGCAGGAAATCACGCTATTTGGGCCCCCCAAAGGGCTGAAACGATCGCGGATCGCGGTCCACACGGAAGGTGCGGCCGGTAAGTACTTGATTATGTGAAAATAAACTTAGTTTATGGCAGGAATTTTAAGCAAATTTACACTATTGTTTTATTAATTGACGAAAACTTCAATTAGCTGTTTTGACCACTTCCCATGAAGAGAAATGGATTGTGACAGCTGAAACGATGTGCCGTAGCCTAATCACGACGGATAGCGTCGAAAACCGCGAGGAAATCGCACAATTCGTTTTCAAGATTTCGTACTGTATGGAGAACGGTGTATCGCTTAGGTAGATAATTTTTTCCGTTTTTCAGAGCTAGACCGGCGAGTGGGGTGTCAAAACACGCGTCTGCGCGCGGGCAGCACAACGGCGACGTATTCGAGGATGGGTTCAGTACAAAATATTAAAGTTTTGTTGAAAAAACGAGTTTTTTATCGTTTTTGCAGGAAATCACGCTATTTGGGCCCCCCAAAGGGCTGAAACGATCGCGGATCGCGGTCCACACGGAAGGTGCGGCCGGTAAGTACTTGATTATGTGAAAATAAACTTAGTTTATGGCAGGAATTTTAAGCAAATTTACACTATTGTTTTATTAATTGACGAAAACTTCAATTAGCTGTTTTGACCACTTCCCATGAAGAGAAATGGATTGTGACAGCTGAAACGATGTGCCGTAGCCTAATCACGACGGATAGCGTCGAAAACCGCGAGGAAATCGCACAATTCGTTTTCAAGATTTCGTACTGTATGGAGAACGGTGTATCGCTTAGGTAGATAATTTTTTCCGTTTTTCAGAGCTAGACCGGCGAGTGGGGTGTCAAAACACGCGTCTGCGCGCGGGCAGCACAACGGCGACGTATTCGAGGATGGGTTCAGTACAAAATATTAAAGTTTTGTTGAAAAAACGAGTTTTTTATCGTTTTTGCAGGAAATCACGCTATTTGGGCCCCCCAAAGGGCTGAAACGATCGCGGATCGCGGTCCACACGGAAGGTGCGGCCGGTAAGTACTTGATTATGTGAAAATAAACTTAGTTTATGGCAGGAATTTTAAGCAAATTTACACTATTGTTTTATTAATTGACGAAAACTTCAATTAGCTGTTTTGACCACTTCCCATGAAGAGAAATGGATTGTGACAGCTGAAACGATGTGCCGTAGCCTAATCACGACGGATAGCGTCGAAAACCGCGAGGAAATCGCACAATTCGTTTTCAAGATTTCGTACTGTATGGAGAACGGTGTATCGCTTAGGTAGATAATTTTTTCCGTTTTTCAGAGCTAGACCGGCGAGTGGGGTGTCAAAACACGCGTCTGCGCGCGGGCAGCACAACGGCGACGTATTCGAGGATGGGTTCAGTACAAAATATTAAAGTTTTGTTGAAAAAACGAGTTTTTTATCGTTTTTGCAGGAAATCACGCTATTTGGGCCCCCCAAAGGGCTGAAACGATCGCGGATCGCGGTCCACACGGAAGGTGCGGCCGGTAAGTACTTGATTATGTGAAAATAAACTTAGTTTATGGCAGGAATTTTAAGCAAATTTACACTATTGTTTTATTAATTGACGAAAACTTCAATTAGCTGTTTTGACCACTTCCCATGAAGAGAAATGGATTGTGACAGCTGAAACGATGTGCCGTAGCCTAATCACGACGGATAGCGTCGAAAACCGCGAGGAAATCGCACAATTCGTTTTCAAGATTTCGTACTGTATGGAGAACGGTGTATCGCTTAGGTAGATAATTTTTTCCGTTTTTCAGAGCTAGACCGGCGAGTGGGGTGTCAAAACACGCGTCTGCGCGCGGGCAGCACAACGGCGACGTATTCGAGGATGGGTTCAGTACAAAATATTAAAGTTTTGTTGAAAAAACGAGTTTTTTATCGTTTTTGCAGGAAATCACGCTATTTGGGCCCCCCAAAGGGCTGAAACGATCGCGGATCGCGGTCCACACGGAAGGTGCGGCCGGTAAGTACTTGATTATGTGAAAATAAACTTAGTTTATGGCAGGAATTTTAAGCAAATTTACACTATTGTTTTATTAATTGACGAAAACTTCAATTAGCTGTTTTGACCACTTCCCATGAAGAGAAATGGATTGTGACAGCTGAAACGATGTGCCGTAGCCTAATCACGACGGATAGCGTCGAAAACCGCGAGGAAATCGCACAATTCGTTTTCAAGATTTCGTACTGTATGGAGAACGGTGTATCGCTTAGGTAGATAATTTTTTCCGTTTTTCAGAGCTAGACCGGCGAGTGGGGTGTCAAAACACGCGTCTGCGCGCGGGCAGCACAACGGCGACGTATTCGAGGATGGGTTCAGTACAAAATATTAAAGTTTTGTTGAAAAAACGAGTTTTTTATCGTTTTTGCAGGAAATCACGCTATTTGGGCCCCCCAAAGGGCTGAAACGATCGCGGATCGCGGTCCACACGGAAGGTGCGGCCGGTAAGTACTTGATTATGTGAAAATAAACTTAGTTTATGGCAGGAATTTTAAGCAAATTTACACTATTGTTTTATTAATTGACGAAAACTTCAATTAGCTGTTTTGACCACTTCCCATGAAGAGAAATGGATTGTGACAGCTGAAACGATGTGCCGTAGCCTAATCACGACGGATAGCGTCGAAAACCGCGAGGAAATCGCACAATTCGTTTTCAAGATTTCGTACTGTATGGAGAACGGTGTATCGCTTAGGTAGATAATTTTTTCCGTTTTTCAGAGCTAGACCGGCGAGTGGGGTGTCAAAACACGCGTCTGCGCGCGGGCAGCACAACGGCGACGTATTCGAGGATGGGTTCAGTACAAAATATTAAAGTTTTGTTGAAAAAACGAGTTTTTTATCGTTTTTGCAGGAAATCACGCTATTTGGGCCCCCCAAAGGGCTGAAACGATCGCGGATCGCGGTCCACACGGAAGGTGCGGCCGGTAAGTACTTGATTATGTGAAAATAAACTTAGTTTATGGCAGGAATTTTAAGCAAATTTACACTATTGTTTTATTAATTGACGAAAACTTCAATTAGCTGTTTTGACCACTTCCCATGAAGAGAAATGGATTGTGACAGCTGAAACGATGTGCCGTAGCCTAATCACGACGGATAGCGTCGAAAACCGCGAGGAAATAGCACAATTCGTTTTCAAGATTTCGTACTGTATGGAGAACGGTGTATCGCTTAGGTAGATAATTTTTTCCGTTTTTCAGAGCTAGACCGGCGAGTGGGGTGTCAAAACACGCGTCTGCGCGCGGGCAGCACAACGGCGACGTATTCGAGGATGGGTTCAGTACAAAATATTAAAGTTTTGTTGAAAAAACGAGTTTTTTATCGTTTTTGCAGGAAATCACGCTATTTGGGCCCCCCAAAGGGCTGAAACGATCGCGGATCGCGGTCCACACGGAAGGTGCGGCCGGTAAGTACTTGATTATGTGAAAATAAACTTAGTTTATGGCAGGAATTTTAAGCAAATTTACACTATTGTTTTATTAATTGACGAAAACTTCAATTAGCTGTTTTGACCACTTCCCATGAAGAGAAATGGATTGTGACAGCTGAAACGATGTGCCGTAGCCTAATCACGACGGATAGCGTCGAAAACCGCGAGGAAATAGCACAATTCGTTTTCAAGATTTCGTACTGTATGGAGAACGGTGTATCGCTTAGGTAGATAATTTTTTCCGTTTTTCAGAGCTAGACCGGCGAGTGGGGTGTCAAAACACGCGTCTGCGCGCGGGCAGCACAACGGCGACGTATTCGAGGATGGGTTCAGTACAAAATATTAAAGTTTTGTTGAAAAAACGAGTTTTTTATCGTTTTTGCAGGAAATCACGCTATTTGGGCCCCCCAAAGGGCTGAAACGATCGCGGATCGCGGTCCACACGGAAGGTGCGGCCGGTAAGTACTTGATTATGTGAAAATAAACTTAGTTTATGGCAGGAATTTTAAGCAAATTTACACTATTGTTTTATTAATTGACGAAAACTTCAATTAGCTGTTTTGACCACTTCCCATGAAGAGAAATGGATTGTGACAGCTGAAACGATGTGCCGTAGCCTAATCACGACGGATAGCGTCGAAAACCGCGAGGAAATCGCACAATTCGTTTTCAAGATTTCGTACTGTATGGAGAACGGTGTATCGCTTAGGTAGATAATTTTTTCCGTTTTTCAGAGCTAGACCGGCGAGTGGGGTGTCAAAACACGCGTCTGCGCGCGGGCAGCACAACGGCGACGTATTCGAGGATGGGTTCAGTACAAAATATTAAAGTTTTGTTGAAAAAACGAGTTTTTTATCGTTTTTGCAGGAAATCACGCTATTTGGGCCCCCCAAAGGGCTGAAACGATCGCGGATCGCGGTCCACACGGAAGGTGCGGCCGGTAAGTACTTGATTATGTGAAAATAAACTTAGTTTATGGCAGGAATTTTAAGCAAATTTACACTATTGTTTTATTAATTGACGAAAACTTCAATTAGCTGTTTTGACCACTTCCCATGAAGAGAAATGGATTGTGACAGCTGAAACGATGTGCCGTAGCCTAATCACGACGGATAGCGTCGAAAACCGCGAGGAAATCGCACAATTCGTTTTCAAGATTTCGTACTGTATGGAGAACGGTGTATCGCTTAGGTAGATAATTTTTTCCGTTTTTCAGAGCTAGACCGGCGAGTGGGGTGTCAAAACACGCGTCTGCGCGCGGGCAGCACAACGGCGACGTATTCGAGGATGGGTTCAGTACAAAATATTAAAGTTTTGTTGAAAAAACGAGTTTTTTATCGTTTTTGCAGGAAATCACGCTATTTGGGCCCCCCAAAGGGCTGAAACGATCGCGGATCGCGGTCCACACGGAAGGTGCGGCCGGTAAGTACTTGATTATGTGAAAATAAACTTAGTTTATGGCAGGAATTTTAAGCAAATTTACACTATTGTTTTATTAATTGACGAAAACTTCAATTAGCTGTTTTGACCACTTCCCATGAAGAGAAATGGATTGTGACAGCTGAAACGATGTGCCGTAGCCTAATCACGACGGATAGCGTCGAAAACCGCGAGGAAATCGCACAATTCGTTTTCAAGATTTCGTACTGTATGGAGAACGGTGTATCGCTTAGGTAGATTTTACGTGTCAAGTAAGCAAAAAATTTTTTCCGTTTTTCAGAGCTAGACCGGCGAGTGGGGTGTCAAAACACGCGTCTGCGCGCGGGCAGCACAACGGCGACGTATTCGAGGATGGGTTCAGTACAAAATATTAAAGTTTTGTTGAAAAAACGAGTTTTTTATTGTTTTTGCAGGAAATCACGCTATTTGGGCCCCCCAAAGGGCTGAAACGATCGCGGATCGCGGTCCACACGGAAGGTGCGGCCGGTAAGTACTTGATTATGTGAAAATAAACTTAGTTTATGGCAGGAATTTTAAGCAAATTTACACTATTGTTTTATTAATTGACGAAAACTTCAATTAGCTGTTTTGACCACTTCCCATGAAGAGAAATGGATTGTGACAGCTGAAACGATGTGCCGTAGCCTAATCACGACGGATAGCGTCGAAAACCGCGAGGAAATCGCACAATTCGTTTTCAAGATTTCGTGGGTTAGGTTAGGTTAGGTTAGGTTAGGTTTTTTTTTTTTTTTGCTTGTTGTTTGATTCACTGTTTTGGTTTTAGTTTGTTATTCAAGATACATTTTAGTGATTTTCTTTTCCACAGTATCTGCGATTGGATACAGATACTGTGTTTTTAAGGGCATTTCGCAATGTTTTCGCATTAACTTTATATATTAAGTACTCCTTAATATATAAAGTTAATGATAAATGATAAATATAATAGATATAATAGATTTCCTTAATTCTAAATAGTATATTGATTGCAATTAATCAATTTATCATGTGCCGTTAAAGTTCTTGAGTTGACTCAAAATTTTAGTAACATATGTCACGTACGCGTCAAGCACTTCTTCTTTTCGCGTCAGCATTCCGATATCATATGCCGTGATTCCAAATCTCTCAGAGATTGCCTCATATTGCATGCGGTGCATGGTAAATCTGGGGCAATCCCTCAGAAGGTGATCGAGAGTTTGTGTCGTGTTGTCGTGGCAGGGGCAATTGTCGTCGTCAGTTATTTTGAAGCGATGGAGGTATTGTTTGTGAAAGCCGTGGCCCGTCAAAATCTGTGTGACGTAAAAGTTTTGCTCAAATTTTCTTCTGAATTTATGGATTTCTGCTATGGTTGGAAATATGGTTTTGGTGTGCTGACCCTGCTCACTTGATGTGTACCTGGCTTGCCACTTAGCCAAGTTCGTTTTCCTGAGCTCACGTTTGACATATGATATCGGATATGCGCTGTAATCGGGTGCTTTATGAAGCCGAGTGGCCTGTTTCGCGGCAGCATCTACAGCTTCGTTGCCCGCAACTCCACTGTGCCCTTTGACCCAGTTGATCACAAGCCTTGGTGTGATTTCGTTCCTCTTTCGTGTGTGACTGTAAATGATCTTGTGTATTTCTGCGACCAGTGGGTGTGTGTTACTCCGGTCTGCTATCGCCAGTATGGACGACTGGGAGTCCGAGAAGATGGTGGTGTTGGTGTGTGCTTTGTTGTAGGCCCATTTGCAAGCTTCCAAGATGGCCAACAGTTCAGCCTGGAAGACTGTGCAGGTGTCGTGCAGTTTGAATTTTTTAGTGAATGTTCTTCCTCCCGGGTCGTAACAGATAAACGCCGCCCCAACGGCGCCATCGTCCTGTTTACTTCCATCAGTGTAGATCGTGTGCTGTGTGGTGTGTGGTGTTAATTGTGTCGGCTCGGCTTCAGCGTGTGTTTGTTTTCGAGTGCTGGTAACTGCTTTAGACAGCCTTCTTGCAGGATGCAGCAGCTCCCGTACGGGTGTGGGGCGCTCGGGGGTGATGTCCGCTGGTAAAAGGTGACTGGTACCTGTGAGGCGGATCGTCTCGACGTGGTGTACTTCTTGAATCCGGAGATCAAGCGGCATGAGGTCTGCGAGCGCAAGAGCGGCAGTGGTGGAGACGGTCCGGAAGGCACGGATGGACTTAAGTGCAAATCCCCGCTGCAGGCTGGCAATTTGCTTTTTTATGCACTTTCTGGTAACTATGTGCCCCCATATACCAGCAGCATATGTGATTATAGGTTCGATAACGTGGAGATATATAGTACGGGCGTTTTCTGGATGTGCTCCCCATGTGCACCTAGTGTACATGCTTAGTTTTTTAAATATCCGGGTTGCTTTTGTCAAAACATATTTAATATGGCTGTTAAATCTCAGTTGTTCGTCTAGGATGACGCCAAGCAGTTTAATTTCGGGCACAAACACTAGGTCAGTGCCGTCCATTTGGAGCTGTGCGGTCTTCGCTTTGGGCGTAAAGGCGATGACTTGGGTCTTTTGCGGACCAAAAGTCAGTTTTACGCGTTTGCCCCATTCGCTGATGTTCGCGAGGATTTTGTTGGCCAACTGCTCCACTGCCTCCGGTGTGGCCGCCGTAACGATAAGCAGGACGTCGTCTGCGAATGCCTGCATATGGCAGCCCGATGGGAGTGGCATGTCTAAAAGCTCATCGAGGATCAGGTTCCACAAGACCGGTCCACACGCGGAACCCTGAATGCAGCCCTTTGTTAGGGTTTTGCGAACTCGGACTCCCGCGTGGTCCAGCGTGGCGATCCTGTCCTCCACGTAGTTTTTGATAAGTCCGAAAATGTTTTGTGGTGTTCCGATGTGTTTGAGGCGATGGAAAAGGGCAGGCCACCAAGCATTGTCAAACGCCGCCTTAATGTCGAGTGAAATCGCTACAGCAAGTTGATGATTTCGTTGTGCGTTGTCTACATGAGTTAGAGCTGTATAGATGGCTTGGGTGGTGTTTTTCTGTTGACGGAAGCCGAATTGTAGAGGGTTAAGTTGGTTGCCCACCTCAGCATGGTGGACGACCCTTTTAATAAAAAGTTTTTCTAAAAGCTTCCCGAATACCGGAATGAGACCTATGGGACGGAAGGATTTAAGATCCGTGGGATCATCCTTTCCCGGTTTGGGAATGATCTTGACGTAGGCCTCTTTCCATATTCGGGGGAAGTACTGTAGCTGAAGGCATCGGTTCATTATGTCGGTTATCAATTGAGGGTAATGTACGGTGAATTGAAGGCAGATGTCGGAAGTGAGGTTGTCAAGGCCGGGAGCTTTATTGTGATTTATTTGTCTAAGCTGCTCAAGAACCTCGTCTTCTGTAAACGGGTCGTCGTCTTTGGTGTTGGTCGAAGGGCTATTGGATTGGACACGGAGTTGTTCTTGAGCAGGCATAGAATCGGGAGTGTCGTCGGGGTAAAAGTGATTGAGGAGGGCAGTGGCTGTCTCCTTTCCATCTGTGGTGAATTTGTCACCCACTTTCAGAGTGACTGGTGGTCTTCTGGGTGCCGTCTCTTTGAGAAGTCGGTTGGTTAACGACCAGACGTTCTCTTTCTGCTGGAGTTCGCAAAACTTTCGGAAGTTTTTAGTGGATTCTTTTTTGAGTTCCTCCGAGTAGACCGCCTTCTTGTTCTTGCTCTCCTCCAAAAGAGCCTCGAGCGGTAAGCGTTGCCGTTTCGCGGTGTGGATGCGTCTGTGGAGATTGATGATTTCTCTTTTTTGACTTTCGAGGCTCTCGGACCACCATGGGGGTTTGTACTTGCGTTTCTGACCTTTGGTAGGCATGGTCTCGTTACAGCTGTCGCGTATCAACTCTGTGATTGTTTGGACGAGAGACTCCAGCTGATCTACATCCAAATTGGAAACATCATTATCCAGTACCTCTGATGTTGTCATTCTGTGCAGTACAGCGTCTTTGAAAGCTGCCCAGTCCGCCCTTTTGGTGTTAAATAGGAAAGTGGAGTGGTTGTTATTCCCTGTTACTGTGGGTCTGCGGGTGGCGATGTTAAAATCGATGGCATTGTGTTGCGATGACGTACAACAGTCCAGGTTGACCCTCCAATCGCGTACCGAGTCGTACATTGAGGCAGACGCAAGCGTCACATCAATAATGGACGATCGGTCGCGTCCATGCGTTACTGTCTCGAAAGTAGGGGTGGTTCCAGTATTGCAAATGTACATATCATTAGCGTAGGCGAGTTCAAGAACGTGGGTTCCTCTGGGGTTTGGTTTTGCGCTACCCCACGCAGGGTGCCAGCCATTGAAGTCTCCCCCCACTAGGCACTTGTGTTGCGATGTGGTTTTGAGGAAGCAGTCGATCGCTTCAAGCGTGCAGGAAGTGTCGTCCCTTGGCTCTACGTAGGCTGAGGCCAGGTACCATTTCTGGTGGTCGGTTTGTAGTTGAATCACGCTGAAGTTGGCTGAAGACATTCCTGACTCCCCCAACACCACACCACACCCAGGTTTGACGAGGATGCAAGCCTTAACGTTGCATCCGTTAGAGTATTGGAAAATGTCCATCCCCGATATAGGCTTAACCTCCCTGCCCGCTCCTATATAGGGTTCGGACAACAAAGCTATGTCATATTGGCCATTACAGAAATAAGTTAAGAATTCGTGAAAACTGTTTTTAGAGCGATCAATGTTGCACTGTAAGATCTTGATAACTGTCTTATCCATAATCAGTGCGGCTGGTAATCTTGAGTTTCAGTGATTTCACTCTTGGGCAGTTATTTGAGGTGGCCTTGTGCCCAGCGTCGTAGCTGGTGTTAAATTTAGAGTTATGTTGGTGGCAGTTGAAGCATTTCGGCATGCCTTTTTTCTCTCGAAGCGGGCAGCTCTCGATATTATGGCCTTCTTCAGAGCAGTAGGCACAAGGGGATTGTTTCGCCGTGCATTTGGTTTTAATATGCCCGAACTGCAGGCACTTATTGCACTGGATGAACGGTGAGAAGTCTTCGCAATGGACGCGTTGGTAGTCGATACAGACCCTTCCCATCTCGACTATCCTACGCCATAGGGTGGGCTGAGCGATAAGGATGGCGTTGTACAGATTAGGGTTTCTGTTGTTTCGCTTGAAGGCAAGTCGCAGGGCATCGTTGTTCTCCATGAGAGGCGCTAGCTCTTCGTTTTGGCCGCGTATGATTTCGATTAGCTCCTCCGAGGGCGTTTCTGTGGAGATTCCCTTGAGGATGAGCATGGGTTGCAGCTTCCTTGCCGGTTCCGCGGTAAGCTCCGTGGAAGTTTCCAATTTCTTGAGTGTTTCATCACGTTGTTTCTCCGTTTCGAACTCGACTCGCAGTTTGTTGTTTGACACAGACTGGATTTTCGAAGGCGCATAGTTGGTGGTGCGGAAACTGACGCTATTGCGGAAGGACTGTACTACATCCTGACGCGTTTGTGTGTCGCTTTTAGCCGAAACGATGAGGGCAGGTCTGGTCGGTGGTTTCTCTTTCAATGGACCGCGGGCTGCAGACGAGCTAGTAATCTGCGCGTAAGTTGGTGTCGCTGATGCTATTGGTGCACTCGGGATAGTAGTGAGGTGCTTGCTCAACTCCTCTCGCACGCAGGTTGCTATCTCTTTTTTGAGTGAATCGCGGTTGTCGTCGTCGGCTTTGACGAGGTTCTTCACGTCTTGGACTTCTGCTTTCACGCTTGCGATGATCTCCTTTTTCAGTTCGCCGATGTAAGATGGCGGTTGAACTTCATCACCGAGTTCATCGCATAGAGAGCGAGCGAAATAAGGTAGCTTAGATAAAGCTATGCGAATTTCGTCCGACGCAAGACCAATCATCTTTTTATTAGCGCCCGTAACGCTTTTATTTTCATTGACGTTGGTTTTGATACACTCAGCGAGTGTGGTTAAGACGGAGATGAAAGATTCCAGGCTGGTGACCTCCGAAGCGTCAGCAGGGAGGAGTGAAGGTTTGACCGGGGCCGGAGTAATCACAGAACGGGGAGGAGTCCGGGGAGGAGTCCGAATTAATGACATTTTCACTTGATTAATTAGGTTTTGTCGCGAGAAAATGGGTTCCTGATCGTTAAAAGATGGGTGTTTTCATTGTTCTAAAGTGCTATTAGCTTGAAGAGCAATTCGGTATACTAAAATGAAATTAAAAGTTTTAACAAAAATTCCGTTTTATCTACCCTGCCGCTATAGGGCGGGTGGGCGGGGTAAATTTTTTCCGATTTTCAGAGCTAGACCGGCGAGTGGGGTGTCAAAACACGCGTCTGCGCGCGGGCAGCACAACGGCGACGTATTCGAGGATGGGTTCAGTACAAAATATTAAAGTTTTGTTGAAAAAACGAGTTTTTTATTGTTTTTGCAGGAAATCACGCTATTTGGGCCCCCCAAAGGGCTGAAACGATCGCGGATCGCGGTCCACACGGAAGGTGCGGCCGGTAAGTACTTGATTATGTGAAAATAAACTTAGTTTATGGCAGGAATTTTAAGCAAATTTACACTATTGTTTTATTAATTGACGAAAACTTCAATTAGCTGTTTTGACCACTTCCCATGAAGAGAAATGGATTGTGACAGCTGAAACGATGTGCCGTAGCCTAATCACGACGGATAGCGTCGAAAACCGCGAGGAAATCGCACAATTCGTTTTCAAGATTTCGTACTGTATGGAGAACGGTGTATCGCTAAGGTAGATTTTACGTAACGAGTGAGCAAAAAATTTTTCCGATTTTCAGAGCTAGACCGGCAAGTGGGGTGTCAAAACACGCGTCTGCGCGCGGGCAGCACAACGGCGACGTATTCGAGGATGGGTTCAGTACAAAATATTAAAGTTTTGTTGAAAAAACGAGTTTTTTATTGTTTTTGCAGGAAATCACGCTATTTGGGCCCCCCAAAGGGCTGAAACGAACGCGGATCGCGGTCCACACGGAAGGTGCGGCCGGTAAGTACTTGATTATGTGAAAATAAACTTAGTTTATGGCAGGAATTTTAAGCAAATTGACACTATTGTTTTATTAATTGACGAAAACTTCAATTAGCTGTTTTGACCACTTCCCATGAAGAGAAATGGATTGTGACAGCTGAAACGATGTGCCGTAGCCTAATCACGACGGATAGCGTCGAAAACCGCGAGGAAATCGCACAATTCGTTTTCAAGATTTCGTACTGTATGGAGAACGGTGTATCGCTAAGGTAGATTTTACGTAACGAGTGAGCAAAAAATTTTTCCGATTTTCAGAGCTAGACCGGCGAGTGGGGTGTCAAAACACGCGTCTGCGCGCGGGCAGCACAACGGCGACGTATTCGAGGATGGGTTCAGTACAAAATATTAAAGTTTTGTTGAAAAAACGAGTTTTTTATTGTTTTTGCAGGAAATCACGCTATTTGGGCCCCCCCAAAGGGCTGAAACGATCGCGGATCGCGGTCCACACGGAAGGTGCGGCCGGTAAGTACTTGATTATGTGAAAATAAACTTAGTTTATGGCAGGAATTTTAAGCAAATTTACACTATTGTTTTATTAATTGACGAAAACTTCAATTAGCTGTTTTGACCACTTCCCATGAAGAGAAATGGATTGTGACAGCTGAAACGATGTGCCGTAGCCTAATCACGACGGATAGCGTCGAAAACCGCGAGGAAATCGCACAATTCGTTTTCAAGATTTCGTACTGTATGGAGAACGGTGTATCGCTAAGGTAGATTTTACGTAACGAGTGAGCAAAAAATTTTTCCGATTTTCAGAGCTAGACCGGCAAGTGGGGTGTCAAAACACGCGTCTGCGCGCGGGCAGCACAACGGCGACGTATTCGAGGATGGGTTCAGTACAAAATATTAAAGTTTTGTTGAAAAAACGAGTTTTTTATTGTTTTTGCAGGAAATCACGCTATTTGGGCCCCCCAAAGGGCTGAAACGATCGCGGATCGCGGTCCACACGGAAGGTGCGGCCGGTAAGTACTTGATTATGTGAAAATAAACTTAGTTTATGGCAGGAATTTTAAGCAAATTGACACTATTGTTTTATTAATTGACGAAAACTTCAATTAGCTGTTTTGACCACTTCCCATGAAGAGAAATGGATTGTGACAGCTGAAACGATGTGCCGTAGCCTAATCACGACGGATAGCGTCGAAAACCGCGAGGAAATCGCACAATTCGTTTTCAAGATTTCGTACTGTATGGAGAACGGTGTATCGCTAAGGTAGATTTTACGTAACGAGTGAGCAAAAAATTTTTCCGATTTTCAGAGCTAGACCGGCGAGTGGGGTGTCAAAACACGCGTCTGCGCGCGGGCAGCACAACGGCGACGTATTCGAGGATGGGTTCAGTACAAAATATTAAAGTTTTGTTGAAAAAACGAGTTTTTTATTGTTTTTGCAGGAAATCACGCTATTTGGGCCCCCCAAAGGGCTGAAACGATCGCGGATCGCGGTCCACACGGAAGGTGCGGCCGGTAAGTACTTGATTATGTGAAAATAAACTTAGTTTATGGCAGGAATTTTAAGCAAATTTACACTATTGTTTTATTAATTGACGAAAACTTCAATTAGCTGTTTTGACCACTTCCCATGAAGAGAAATGGATTGTGACAGCTGAAACGATGTGCCGTAGCCTAATCACGACGGATAGCGTCGAAAACCGCGAGGAAATCGCACAATTCGTTTTCAAGATTTCGTACTGTATGGAGAACGGTGTATCGCTAAGGTAGATTTTACGTAACGAGTGAGCAAAAAATTTTTCCGATTTTCAGAGCTAGACCGGCGAGTGGGGTGTCAAAACACGCGTCTGCGCGCGGGCAGCACAACGGCGACGTATTCGAGGATGGGTTCAGTACAAAATATTAAAGTTTTGTTGAAAAAACGAGTTTTTTATTGTTTTTGCAGGAAATCACGCTATTTGGGCCCCCCAAAGGGCTGAAACGAACGCGGATCGCGGTCCACACGGAAGGTGCGGCCGGTAAGTACTTGATTATGTGAAAATAAACTTAGTTTATGGCAGGAATTTTAAGCAAATTGACACTATTGTTTTATTAATTGACGAAAACTTCAATTAGCTGTTTTGACCACTTCCCATGAAGAGAAATGGATTGTGACAGCTGAAACGATGTGCCGTAGCCTAATCACGACGGATAGCGTCGAAAACCGCGAGGAAATCGCACAATTCGTTTTCAAGATTTCGTACTGTATGGAGAACGGTGTATCGCTAAGGTAGATTTTACGTAACGAGTGAGCAAAAAATTTTTCCGATTTTCAGAGCTAGACCGGCGAGTGGGGTGTCAAAACACGCGTCTGCGCGCGGGCAGCACAACGGCGACGTATTCGAGGATGGGTTCAGTACAAAATATTAAAGTTTTGTTGAAAAAACGAGTTTTTTATTGTTTTTGCAGGAAATCACGCTATTTGGGCCCCCCCAAAGGGCTGAAACGATCGCGGATCGCGGTCCACACGGAAGGTGCGGCCGGTAAGTACTTGATTATGTGAAAATAAACTTAGTTTATGGCAGGAATTTTAAGCAAATTTACACTATTGTTTTATTAATTGACGAAAACTTCAATTAGCTGTTTTGACCACTTCCCATGAAGAGAAATGGATTGTGACAGCTGAAACGATGTGCCGTAGCCTAATCACGACGGATAGCGTCGAAAACCGCGAGGAAATCGCACAATTCGTTTTCAAGATTTCGTACTGTATGGAGAACGGTGTATCGCTAAGGTAGATTTTACGTAACGAGTGAGCAAAAAATTTTTCCGATTTTCAGAGCTAGACCGGCAAGTGGGGTGTCAAAACACGCGTCTGCGCGCGGGCAGCACAACGGCGACGTATTCGAGGATGGGTTCAGTACAAAATATTAAAGTTTTGTTGAAAAAACGAGTTTTTTATTGTTTTTGCAGGAAATCACGCTATTTGGGCCCCCCAAAGGGCTGAAACGATCGCGGATCGCGGTCCACACGGAAGGTGCGGCCGGTAAGTACTTGATTATGTGAAAATAAACTTAGTTTATGGCAGGAATTTTAAGCAAATTGACACTATTGTTTTATTAATTGACGAAAACTTCAATTAGCTGTTTTGACCACTTCCCATGAAGAGAAATGGATTGTGACAGCTGAAACGATGTGCCGTAGCCTAATCACGACGGATAGCGTCGAAAACCGCGAGGAAATCGCACAATTCGTTTTCAAGATTTCGTACTGTATGGAGAACGGTGTATCGCTAAGGTAGATTTTACGTAACGAGTGAGCAAAAAATTTTTCCGATTTTCAGAGCTAGACCGGCGAGTGGGGTGTCAAAACACGCGTCTGCGCGCGGGCAGCACAACGGCGACGTATTCGAGGATGGGTTCAGTACAAAATATTAAAGTTTTGTTGAAAAAACGAGTTTTTTATTGTTTTTGCAGGAAATCACGCTATTTGGGCCCCCCAAAGGGCTGAAACGATCGCGGATCGCGGTCCACACGGAAGGTGCGGCCGGTAAGTACTTGATTATGTGAAAATAAACTTAGTTTATGGCAGGAATTTTAAGCAAATTTACACTATTGTTTTATTAATTGACGAAAACTTCAATTAGCTGTTTTGACCACTTCCCATGAAGAGAAATGGATTGTGACAGCTGAAACGATGTGCCGTAGCCTAATCACGACGGATAGCGTCGAAAACCGCGAGGAAATCGCACAATTCGTTTTCAAGATTTCGTACTGTATGGAGAACGGTGTATCGCTAAGGTAGATTTTACGTAACGAGTGAGCAAAAAATTTTTCCGATTTTCAGAGCTAGACCGGCGAGTGGGGTGTCAAAACACGCGTCTGCGCGCGGGCAGCACAACGGCGACGTATTCGAGGATGGGTTCAGTACAAAATATTAAAGTTTTGTTGAAAAAACGAGTTTTTTATTGTTTTTGCAGGAAATCACGCTATTTGGGCCCCCCAAAGGGCTGAAACGATCGCGGATCGCGGTCCACACGGAAGGTGCGGCCGGTAAGTACTTGATTATGTGAAAATAAACTTAGTTTATGGCAGGAATTTTAAGCAAATTTACACTATTGTTTTATTAATTGACGAAAACTTCAATTAGCTGTTTTGACCACTTCCCATGAAGAGAAATGGATTGTGACAGCTGAAACGATGTGCCGTAGCCTAATCACGACGGATAGCGTCGAAAACCGCGAGGAAATCGCACAATTCGTTTTCAAGATTTCGTACTGTATGGAGAACGGTGTATCGCTAAGGTAGATTTTACGTAACGAGTGAGCAAAAAATTTTTCCGATTTTCAGAGCTAGACCGGCGAGTGGGGTGTCAAAACACGCGTCTGCGCGCGGGCAGCACAACGGCGACGTATTCGAGGATGGGTTCAGTACAAAATATTAAAGTTTTGTTGAAAAAACGAGTTTTTTATTGTTTTTGCAGGAAATCACGCTATTTGGGCCCCCCAAAGGGCTGAAACGATCGCGGATCGCGGTCCACACGGAAGGTGCGGCCGGTAAGTACTTGATTATGTGAAAATAAACTTAGTTTATGGCAGGAATTTTAAGCAAATTTACACTATTGTTTTATTAATTGACGAAAACTTCAATTAGCTGTTTTGACCACTTCCCATGAAGAGAAATGGATTGTGACAGCTGAAACGATGTGCCGTAGCCTAATCACGACGGATAGCGTCGAAAACCGCGAGGAAATCGCACAATTCGTTTTCAAGATTTCGTACTGTATGGAGAACGGTGTATCGCTAAGGTAGATTTTACGTAACGAGTGAGCAAAAAATTTTTCCGATTTTCAGAGCTAGACCGGCAAGTGGGGTGTCAAAACACGCGTCTGCGCGCGGGCAGCACAACGGCGACGTATTCGAGGATGGGTTCAGTACAAAATATTAAAGTTTTGTTGAAAAAACGAGTTTTTTATTGTTTTTGCAGGAAATCACGCTATTTGGGCCCCCCAAAGGGCTGAAACGATCGCGGATCGCGGTCCACACGGAAGGTGCGGCCGGTAAGTACTTGATTATGTGAAAATAAACTTAGTTTATGGCAGGAATTTTAAGCAAATTGACACTATTGTTTTATTAATTGACGAAAACTTCAATTAGCTGTTTTGACCACTTCCCATGAAGAGAAATGGATTGTGACAGCTGAAACTATGTGCCGTAGCCTAATCACGACGGATAGCGTCGAAAACCGCGAGGAAATCGCACAATTCGTTTTCAAGATTTCGTACTGTATGGAGAACGGTGTATCGCTAAGGTAGATTTTACGTAACGAGTGAGCAAAAAATTTTTCCGATTTTCAGAGCTAGACCGGCGAGTGGGGTGTCAAAACACGCGTCTGCGCGCGGGCAGCACAACGGCGACGTATTCGAGGATGGGTTCAGTACAAAATATTAAAGTTTTGTTGAAAAAACGAGTTTTTTATTGTTTTTGCAGGAAATCACGCTATTTGGGCCCCCCAAAGGGCTGAAACGATCGCGGATCGCGGTCCACACGGAAGGTGCGGCCGGTAAGTACTTGATTATGTGAAAATAAACTTAGTTTATGGCAGGAATTTTAAGCAAATTGACACTATTGTTTTATTAATTGACGAAAACTTCAATTAGCTGTTTTGACCACTTCCCATGAAGAGAAATGGATTGTGACAGCTGAAACGATGTGCCGTAGCCTAATCACGACGGATAGCGTCGAAAACCGCGAGGAAATCGCACAATTCGTTTTCAAGATTTCGTACTGTATGGAGAACGGTGTATCGCTAAGGTAGATTTTACGTAACGAGTGAGCAAAAAATTTTTCCGATTTTCAGAGCTAGACCGGCGAGTGGGGTGTCAAAACACGCGTCTGCGCGCGGGCAGCACAACGGCGACGTATTCGAGGATGGGTTCAGTACAAAATATTAAAGTTTTGTTGAAAAAACGAGTTTTTTATTGTTTTTGCAGGAAATCACGCTATTTGGGCCCCCCAAAGGGCTGAAACGATCGCGGATCGCGGTCCACACGGAAGGTGCGGCCGGTAAGTACTTGATTATGTGAAAATAAACTTAGTTTATGGCAGGAATTTTAAGCAAATTTACACTATTGTTTTATTAATTGACGAAAACTTCAATTAGCTGTTTTGACCACTTCCCATGAAGAGAAATGGATTGTGACAGCTGAAACGATGTGCCGTAGCCTAATCACGACGGATAGCGTCGAAAACCGCGAGGAAATCGCACAATTCGTTTTCAAGATTTCGTACTGTATGGAGAACGGTGTATCGCTAAGGTAGATTTTACGTAACGAGTGAGCAAAAAATTTTTCCGATTTTCAGAGCTAGACCGGCGAGTGGGGTGTCAAAACACGCGTCTGCGCGCGGGCAGCACAACGGCGACGTATTCGAGGATGGGTTCAGTACAAAATATTAAAGTTTTGTTGAAAAAACGAGTTTTTTATTGTTTTTGCAGGAAATCACGCTATTTGGGCCCCCCAAAGGGCTGAAACGAACGCGGATCGCGGTCCACACGGAAGGTGCGGCCGGTAAGTACTTGATTATGTGAAAATAAACTTAGTTTATGGCAGGAATTTTAAGCAAATTGACACTATTGTTTTATTAATTGACGAAAACTTCAATTAGCTGTTTTGACCACTTCCCATGAAGAGAAATGGATTGTGACAGCTGAAACGATGTGCCGTAGCCTAATCACGACGGATAGCGTCGAAAACCGCGAGGAAATCGCACAATTCGTTTTCAAGATTTCGTACTGTATGGAGAACGGTGTATCGCTAAGGTAGATTTTACGTAACGAGTGAGCAAAAAATTTTTCCGATTTTCAGAGCTAGACCGGCAAGTGGGGTGTCAAAACACGCGTCTGCGCGCGGGCAGCACAACGGCGACGTATTCGAGGATGGGTTCAGTACAAAATATTAAAGTTTTGTTGAAAAAACGAGTTTTTTATTGTTTTTGCAGGAAATCACGCTATTTGGGCCCCCCAAAGGGCTGAAACGATCGCGGATCGCGGTCCACACGGAAGGTGCGGCCGGTAAGTACTTGATTATGTGAAAATAAACTTAGTTTATGGCAGGAATTTTAAGCAAATTGACACTATTGTTTTATTAATTGACGAAAACTTCAATTAGCTGTTTTGACCACTTCCCATGAAGAGAAATGGATTGTGACAGCTGAAACGATGTGCCGTAGCCTAATCACGACGGATAGCGTCGAAAACCGCGAGGAAATCGCACAATTCGTTTTCAAGATTTCGTACTGTATGGAGAACGGTGTATCGCTAAGGTAGATTTTACGTAACGAGTGAGCAAAAAATTTTTCCGATTTTCAGAGCTAGACCGGCGAGTGGGGTGTCAAAACACGCGTCTGCGCGCGGGCAGCACAACGGCGACGTATTCGAGGATGGGTTCAGTACAAAATATTAAAGTTTTGTTGAAAAAACGAGTTTTTTATTGTTTTTGCAGGAAATCACGCTATTTGGGCCCCCCCAAAGGGCTGAAACGATCGCGGATCGCGGTCCACACGGAAGGTGCGGCCGGTAAGTACTTGATTATGTGAAAATAAACTTAGTTTATGGCAGGAATTTTAAGCAAATTTACACTATTGTTTTATTAATTGACGAAAACTTCAATTAGCTGTTTTGACCACTTCCCATGAAGAGAAATGGATTGTGACAGCTGAAACGATGTGCCGTAGCCTAATCACGACGGATAGCGTCGAAAACCGCGAGGAAATCGCACAATTCGTTTTCAAGATTTCGTACTGTATGGAGAACGGTGTATCGCTAAGGTAGATTTTACGTAACGAGTGAGCAAAAAATTTTTCCGATTTTCAGAGCTAGACCGGCAAGTGGGGTGTCAAAACACGCGTCTGCGCGCGGGCAGCACAACGGCGACGTATTCGAGGATGGGTTCAGTACAAAATATTAAAGTTTTGTTGAAAAAACGAGTTTTTTATTGTTTTTGCAGGAAATCACGCTATTTGGGCCCCCCAAAGGGCTGAAACGATCGCGGATCGCGGTCCACACGGAAGGTGCGGCCGGTAAGTACTTGATTATGTGAAAATAAACTTAGTTTATGGCAGGAATTTTAAGCAAATTGACACTATTGTTTTATTAATTGACGAAAACTTCAATTAGCTGTTTTGACCACTTCCCATGAAGAGAAATGGATTGTGACAGCTGAAACGATGTGCCGTAGCCTAATCACGACGGATAGCGTCGAAAACCGCGAGGAAATCGCACAATTCGTTTTCAAGATTTCGTACTGTATGGAGAACGGTGTATCGCTAAGGTAGATTTTACGTAACGAGTGAGCAAAAAATTTTTCCGATTTTCAGAGCTAGACCGGCGAGTGGGGTGTCAAAACACGCGTCTGCGCGCGGGCAGCACAACGGCGACGTATTCGAGGATGGGTTCAGTACAAAATATTAAAGTTTTGTTGAAAAAACGAGTTTTTTATTGTTTTTGCAGGAAATCACGCTATTTGGGCCCCCCAAAGGGCTGAAACGATCGCGGATCGCGGTCCACACGGAAGGTGCGGCCGGTAAGTACTTGATTATGTGAAAATAAACTTAGTTTATGGCAGGAATTTTAAGCAAATTTACACTATTGTTTTATTAATTGACGAAAACTTCAATTAGCTGTTTTGACCACTTCCCATGAAGAGAAATGGATTGTGACAGCTGAAACGATGTGCCGTAGCCTAATCACGACGGATAGCGTCGAAAACCGCGAGGAAATCGCACAATTCGTTTTCAAGATTTCGTACTGTATGGAGAACGGTGTATCGCTAAGGTAGATTTTACGTAACGAGTGAGCAAAAAATTTTTCCGATTTTCAGAGCTAGACCGGCGAGTGGGGTGTCAAAACACGCGTCTGCGCGCGGGCAGCACAACGGCGACGTATTCGAGGATGGGTTCAGTACAAAATATTAAAGTTTTGTTGAAAAAACGAGTTTTTTATTGTTTTTGCAGGAAATCACGCTATTTGGGCCCCCCAAAGGGCTGAAACGAACGCGGATCGCGGTCCACACGGAAGGTGCGGCCGGTAAGTACTTGATTATGTGAAAATAAACTTAGTTTATGGCAGGAATTTTAAGCAAATTGACACTATTGTTTTATTAATTGACGAAAACTTCAATTAGCTGTTTTGACCACTTCCCATGAAGAGAAATGGATTGTGACAGCTGAAACGATGTGCCGTAGCCTAATCACGACGGATAGCGTCGAAAACCGCGAGGAAATCGCACAATTCGTTTTCAAGATTTCGTACTGTATGGAGAACGGTGTATCGCTAAGGTAGATTTTACGTAACGAGTGAGCAAAAAATTTTTCCGATTTTCAGAGCTAGACCGGCGAGTGGGGTGTCAAAACACGCGTCTGCGCGCGGGCAGCACAACGGCGACGTATTCGAGGATGGGTTCAGTACAAAATATTAAAGTTTTGTTGAAAAAACGAGTTTTTTATTGTTTTTGCAGGAAATCACGCTATTTGGGCCCCCCCAAAGGGCTGAAACGATCGCGGATCGCGGTCCACACGGAAGGTGCGGCCGGTAAGTACTTGATTATGTGAAAATAAACTTAGTTTATGGCAGGAATTTTAAGCAAATTTACACTATTGTTTTATTAATTGACGAAAACTTCAATTAGCTGTTTTGACCACTTCCCATGAAGAGAAATGGATTGTGACAGCTGAAACGATGTGCCGTAGCCTAATCACGACGGATAGCGTCGAAAACCGCGAGGAAATCGCACAATTCGTTTTCAAGATTTCGTACTGTATGGAGAACGGTGTATCGCTAAGGTAGATTTTACGTAACGAGTGAGCAAAAAATTTTTCCGATTTTCAGAGCTAGACCGGCAAGTGGGGTGTCAAAACACGCGTCTGCGCGCGGGCAGCACAACGGCGACGTATTCGAGGATGGGTTCAGTACAAAATATTAAAGTTTTGTTGAAAAAACGAGTTTTTTATTGTTTTTGCAGGAAATCACGCTATTTGGGCCCCCCAAAGGGCTGAAACGATCGCGGATCGCGGTCCACACGGAAGGTGCGGCCGGTAAGTACTTGATTATGTGAAAATAAACTTAGTTTATGGCAGGAATTTTAAGCAAATTGACACTATTGTTTTATTAATTGACGAAAACTTCAATTAGCTGTTTTGACCACTTCCCATGAAGAGAAATGGATTGTGACAGCTGAAACGATGTGCCGTAGCCTAATCACGACGGATAGCGTCGAAAACCGCGAGGAAATCGCACAATTCGTTTTCAAGATTTCGTACTGTATGGAGAACGGTGTATCGCTAAGGTAGATTTTACGTAACGAGTGAGCAAAAAATTTTTCCGATTTTCAGAGCTAGACCGGCGAGTGGGGTGTCAAAACACGCGTCTGCGCGCGGGCAGCACAACGGCGACGTATTCGAGGATGGGTTCAGTACAAAATATTAAAGTTTTGTTGAAAAAACGAGTTTTTTATTGTTTTTGCAGGAAATCACGCTATTTGGGCCCCCCAAAGGGCTGAAACGATCGCGGATCGCGGTCCACACGGAAGGTGCGGCCGGTAAGTACTTGATTATGTGAAAATAAACTTAGTTTATGGCAGGAATTTTAAGCAAATTTACACTATTGTTTTATTAATTGACGAAAACTTCAATTAGCTGTTTTGACCACTTCCCATGAAGAGAAATGGATTGTGACAGCTGAAACGATGTGCCGTAGCCTAATCACGACGGATAGCGTCGAAAACCGCGAGGAAATCGCACAATTCGTTTTCAAGATTTCGTACTGTATGGAGAACGGTGTATCGCTAAGGTAGATTTTACGTAACGAGTGAGCAAAAAATTTTTCCGATTTTCAGAGCTAGACCGGCGAGTGGGGTGTCAAAACACGCGTCTGCGCGCGGGCAGCACAACGGCGACGTATTCGAGGATGGGTTCAGTACAAAATATTAAAGTTTTGTTGAAAAAACGAGTTTTTTATTGTTTTTGCAGGAAATCACGCTATTTGGGCCCCCCAAAGGGCTGAAACGATCGCGGATCGCGGTCCACACGGAAGGTGCGGCCGGTAAGTACTTGATTATGTGAAAATAAACTTAGTTTATGGCAGGAATTTTAAGCAAATTTACACTATTGTTTTATTAATTGACGAAAACTTCAATTAGCTGTTTTGACCACTTCCCATGAAGAGAAATGGATTGTGACAGCTGAAACGATGTGCCGTAGCCTAATCACGACGGATAGCGTCGAAAACCGCGAGGAAATCGCACAATTCGTTTTCAAGATTTCGTACTGTATGGAGAACGGTGTATCGCTAAGGTAGATTTTACGTAACGAGTGAGCAAAAAATTTTTCCGATTTTCAGAGCTAGACCGGCGAGTGGGGTGTCAAAACACGCGTCTGCGCGCGGGCAGCACAACGGCGACGTATTCGAGGATGGGTTCAGTACAAAATATTAAAGTTTTGTTGAAAAAACGAGTTTTTTATTGTTTTTGCAGGAAATCACGCTATTTGGGCCCCCCAAAGGGCTGAAACGATCGCGGATCGCGGTCCACACGGAAGGTGCGGCCGGTAAGTACTTGATTATGTGAAAATAAACTTAGTTTATGGCAGGAATTTTAAGCAAATTTACACTATTGTTTTATTAATTGACGAAAACTTCAATTAGCTGTTTTGACCACTTCCCATGAAGAGAAATGGATTGTGACAGCTGAAACGATGTGCCGTAGCCTAATCACGACGGATAGCGTCGAAAACCGCGAGGAAATCGCACAATTCGTTTTCAAGATTTCGTACTGTATGGAGAACGGTGTATCGCTAAGGTAGATTTTACGTAACGAGTGAGCAAAAAATTTTTCCGATTTTCAGAGCTAGACCGGCAAGTGGGGTGTCAAAACACGCGTCTGCGCGCGGGCAGCACAACGGCGACGTATTCGAGGATGGGTTCAGTACAAAATATTAAAGTTTTGTTGAAAAAACGAGTTTTTTATTGTTTTTGCAGGAAATCACGCTATTTGGGCCCCCCAAAGGGCTGAAACGATCGCGGATCGCGGTCCACACGGAAGGTGCGGCCGGTAAGTACTTGATTATGTGAAAATAAACTTAGTTTATGGCAGGAATTTTAAGCAAATTGACACTATTGTTTTATTAATTGACGAAAACTTCAATTAGCTGTTTTGACCACTTCCCATGAAGAGAAATGGATTGTGACAGCTGAAACTATGTGCCGTAGCCTAATCACGACGGATAGCGTCGAAAACCGCGAGGAAATCGCACAATTCGTTTTCAAGATTTCGTACTGTATGGAGAACGGTGTATCGCTAAGGTAGATTTTACGTAACGAGTGAGCAAAAAATTTTTCCGATTTTCAGAGCTAGACCGGCGAGTGGGGTGTCAAAACACGCGTCTGCGCGCGGGCAGCACAACGGCGACGTATTCGAGGATGGGTTCAGTACAAAATATTAAAGTTTTGTTGAAAAAACGAGTTTTTTATTGTTTTTGCAGGAAATCACGCTATTTGGGCCCCCCAAAGGGCTGAAACGATCGCGGATCGCGGTCCACACGGAAGGTGCGGCCGGTAAGTACTTGATTATGTGAAAATAAACTTAGTTTATGGCAGGAATTTTAAGCAAATTGACACTATTGTTTTATTAATTGACGAAAACTTCAATTAGCTGTTTTGACCACTTCCCATGAAGAGAAATGGATTGTGACAGCTGAAACGATGTGCCGTAGCCTAATCACGACGGATAGCGTCGAAAACCGCGAGGAAATCGCACAATTCGTTTTCAAGATTTCGTACTGTATGGAGAACGGTGTATCGCTAAGGTAGATTTTACGTAACGAGTGAGCAAAAAATTTTTCCGATTTTCAGAGCTAGACCGGCGAGTGGGGTGTCAAAACACGCGTCTGCGCGCGGGCAGCACAACGGCGACGTATTCGAGGATGGGTTCAGTACAAAATATTAAAGTTTTGTTGAAAAAACGAGTTTTTTATTGTTTTTGCAGGAAATCACGCTATTTGGGCCCCCCAAAGGGCTGAAACGATCGCGGATCGCGGTCCACACGGAAGGTGCGGCCGGTAAGTACTTGATTATGTGAAAATAAACTTAGTTTATGGCAGGAATTTTAAGCAAATTTACACTATTGTTTTATTAATTGACGAAAACTTCAATTAGCTGTTTTGACCACTTCCCATGAAGAGAAATGGATTGTGACAGCTGAAACGATGTGCCGTAGCCTAATCACGACGGATAGCGTCGAAAACCGCGAGGAAATCGCACAATTCGTTTTCAAGATTTCGTACTGTATGGAGAACGGTGTATCGCTAAGGTAGATTTTACGTAACGAGTGAGCAAAAAATTTTTCCGATTTTCAGAGCTAGACCGGCGAGTGGGGTGTCAAAACACGCGTCTGCGCGCGGGCAGCACAACGGCGACGTATTCGAGGATGGGTTCAGTACAAAATATTAAAGTTTTGTTGAAAAAACGAGTTTTTTATTGTTTTTGCAGGAAATCACGCTATTTGGGCCCCCCAAAGGGCTGAAACGAACGCGGATCGCGGTCCACACGGAAGGTGCGGCCGGTAAGTACTTGATTATGTGAAAATAAACTTAGTTTATGGCAGGAATTTTAAGCAAATTGACACTATTGTTTTATTAATTGACGAAAACTTCAATTAGCTGTTTTGACCACTTCCCATGAAGAGAAATGGATTGTGACAGCTGAAACGATGTGCCGTAGCCTAATCACGACGGATAGCGTCGAAAACCGCGAGGAAATCGCACAATTCGTTTTCAAGATTTCGTACTGTATGGAGAACGGTGTATCGCTAAGGTAGATTTTACGTAACGAGTGAGCAAAAAATTTTTCCGATTTTCAGAGCTAGACCGGCAAGTGGGGTGTCAAAACACGCGTCTGCGCGCGGGCAGCACAACGGCGACGTATTCGAGGATGGGTTCAGTACAAAATATTAAAGTTTTGTTGAAAAAACGAGTTTTTTATTGTTTTTGCAGGAAATCACGCTATTTGGGCCCCCCAAAGGGCTGAAACGATCGCGGATCGCGGTCCACACGGAAGGTGCGGCCGGTAAGTACTTGATTATGTGAAAATAAACTTAGTTTATGGCAGGAATTTTAAGCAAATTGACACTATTGTTTTATTAATTGACGAAAACTTCAATTAGCTGTTTTGACCACTTCCCATGAAGAGAAATGGATTGTGACAGCTGAAACGATGTGCCGTAGCCTAATCACGACGGATAGCGTCGAAAACCGCGAGGAAATCGCACAATTCGTTTTCAAGATTTCGTACTGTATGGAGAACGGTGTATCGCTAAGGTAGATTTTACGTAACGAGTGAGCAAAAAATTTTTCCGATTTTCAGAGCTAGACCGGCGAGTGGGGTGTCAAAACACGCGTCTGCGCGCGGGCAGCACAACGGCGACGTATTCGAGGATGGGTTCAGTACAAAATATTAAAGTTTTGTTGAAAAAACGAGTTTTTTATTGTTTTTGCAGGAAATCACGCTATTTGGGCCCCCCAAAGGGCTGAAACGATCGCGGATCGCGGTCCACACGGAAGGTGCGGCCGGTAAGTACTTGATTATGTGAAAATAAACTTAGTTTATGGCAGGAATTTTAAGCAAATTTACACTATTGTTTTATTAATTGACGAAAACTTCAATTAGCTGTTTTGACCACTTCCCATGAAGAGAAATGGATTGTGACAGCTGAAACGATGTGCCGTAGCCTAATCACGACGGATAGCGTCGAAAACCGCGAGGAAATCGCACAATTCGTTTTCAAGATTTCGTACTGTATGGAGAACGGTGTATCGCTAAGGTAGATTTTACGTAACGAGTGAGCAAAAAATTTTTCCGATTTTCAGAGCTAGACCGGCGAGTGGGGTGTCAAAACACGCGTCTGCGCGCGGGCAGCACAACGGCGACGTATTCGAGGATGGGTTCAGTACAAAATATTAAAGTTTTGTTGAAAAAACGAGTTTTTTATTGTTTTTGCAGGAAATCACGCTATTTGGGCCCCCCAAAGGGCTGAAACGATCGCGGATCGCGGTCCACACGGAAGGTGCGGCCGGTAAGTACTTGATTATGTGAAAATAAACTTAGTTTATGGCAGGAATTTTAAGCAAATTTACACTATTGTTTTATTAATTGACGAAAACTTCAATTAGCTGTTTTGACCACTTCCCATGAAGAGAAATGGATTGTGACAGCTGAAACGATGTGCCGTAGCCTAATCACGACGGATAGCGTCGAAAACCGCGAGGAAATCGCACAATTCGTTTTCAAGATTTCGTACTGTATGGAGAACGGTGTATCGCTAAGGTAGATTTTACGTAACGAGTGAGCAAAAAATTTTTCCGATTTTCAGAGCTAGACCGGCGAGTGGGGTGTCAAAACACGCGTCTGCGCGCGGGCAGCACAACGGCGACGTATTCGAGGATGGGTTCAGTACAAAATATTAAAGTTTTGTTGAAAAAACGAGTTTTTTATTGTTTTTGCAGGAAATCACGCTATTTGGGCCCCCCAAAGGGCTGAAACGATCGCGGATCGCGGTCCACACGGAAGGTGCGGCCGGTAAGTACTTGATTATGTGAAAATAAACTTAGTTTATGGCAGGAATTTTAAGCAAATTTACACTATTGTTTTATTAATTGACGAAAACTTCAATTAGCTGTTTTGACCACTTCCCATGAAGAGAAATGGATTGTGACAGCTGAAACGATGTGCCGTAGCCTAATCACGACGGATAGCGTCGAAAACCGCGAGGAAATCGCACAATTCGTTTTCAAGATTTCGTACTGTATGGAGAACGGTGTATCGCTAAGGTAGATTTTACGTAACGAGTGAGCAAAAAATTTTTCCGATTTTCAGAGCTAGACCGGCAAGTGGGGTGTCAAAACACGCGTCTGCGCGCGGGCAGCACAACGGCGACGTATTCGAGGATGGGTTCAGTACAAAATATTAAAGTTTTGTTGAAAAAACGAGTTTTTTATTGTTTTTGCAGGAAATCACGCTATTTGGGCCCCCCAAAGGGCTGAAACGATCGCGGATCGCGGTCCACACGGAAGGTGCGGCCGGTAAGTACTTGATTATGTGAAAATAAACTTAGTTTATGGCAGGAATTTTAAGCAAATTGACACTATTGTTTTATTAATTGACGAAAACTTCAATTAGCTGTTTTGACCACTTCCCATGAAGAGAAATGGATTGTGACAGCTGAAACTATGTGCCGTAGCCTAATCACGACGGATAGCGTCGAAAACCGCGAGGAAATCGCACAATTCGTTTTCAAGATTTCGTACTGTATGGAGAACGGTGTATCGCTAAGGTAGATTTTACGTAACGAGTGAGCAAAAAATTTTTCCGATTTTCAGAGCTAGACCGGCGAGTGGGGTGTCAAAACACGCGTCTGCGCGCGGGCAGCACAACGGCGACGTATTCGAGGATGGGTTCAGTACAAAATATTAAAGTTTTGTTGAAAAAACGAGTTTTTTATTGTTTTTGCAGGAAATCACGCTATTTGGGCCCCCCAAAGGGCTGAAACGATCGCGGATCGCGGTCCACACGGAAGGTGCGGCCGGTAAGTACTTGATTATGTGAAAATAAACTTAGTTTATGGCAGGAATTTTAAGCAAATTGACACTATTGTTTTATTAATTGACGAAAACTTCAATTAGCTGTTTTGACCACTTCCCATGAAGAGAAATGGATTGTGACAGCTGAAACGATGTGCCGTAGCCTAATCACGACGGATAGCGTCGAAAACCGCGAGGAAATCGCACAATTCGTTTTCAAGATTTCGTACTGTATGGAGAACGGTGTATCGCTAAGGTAGATTTTACGTAACGAGTGAGCAAAAAATTTTTCCGATTTTCAGAGCTAGACCGGCGAGTGGGGTGTCAAAACACGCGTCTGCGCGCGGGCAGCACAACGGCGACGTATTCGAGGATGGGTTCAGTACAAAATATTAAAGTTTTGTTGAAAAAACGAGTTTTTTATTGTTTTTGCAGGAAATCACGCTATTTGGGCCCCCCAAAGGGCTGAAACGATCGCGGATCGCGGTCCACACGGAAGGTGCGGCCGGTAAGTACTTGATTATGTGAAAATAAACTTAGTTTATGGCAGGAATTTTAAGCAAATTTACACTATTGTTTTATTAATTGACGAAAACTTCAATTAGCTGTTTTGACCACTTCCCATGAAGAGAAATGGATTGTGACAGCTGAAACGATGTGCCGTAGCCTAATCACGACGGATAGCGTCGAAAACCGCGAGGAAATCGCACAATTCGTTTTCAAGATTTCGTACTGTATGGAGAACGGTGTATCGCTAAGGTAGATTTTACGTAACGAGTGAGCAAAAAATTTTTCCGATTTTCAGAGCTAGACCGGCGAGTGGGGTGTCAAAACACGCGTCTGCGCGCGGGCAGCACAACGGCGACGTATTCGAGGATGGGTTCAGTACAAAATATTAAAGTTTTGTTGAAAAAACGAGTTTTTTATTGTTTTTGCAGGAAATCACGCTATTTGGGCCCCCCAAAGGGCTGAAACGATCGCGGATCGCGGTCCACACGGAAGGTGCGGCCGGTAAGTACTTGATTATGTGAAAATAAACTTAGTTTATGGCAGGAATTTTAAGCAAATTTACACTATTGTTTTATTAATTGACGAAAACTTCAATTAGCTGTTTTGACCACTTCCCATGAAGAGAAATGGATTGTGACAGCTGAAACGATGTGCCGTAGCCTAATCACGACGGATAGCGTCGAAAACCGCGAGGAAATCGCACAATTCGTTTTCAAGATTTCGTACTGTATGGAGAACGGTGTATCGCTAAGGTAGATTTTACGTAACGAGTGAGCAAAAAATTTTTCCGATTTTCAGAGCTAGACCGGCGAGTGGGGTGTCAAAACACGCGTCTGCGCGCGGGCAGCACAACGGCGACGTATTCGAGGATGGGTTCAGTACAAAATATTAAAGTTTTGTTGAAAAAACGAGTTTTTTATTGTTTTTGCAGGAAATCACGCTATTTGGGCCCCCCAAAGGGCTGAAACGATCGCGGATCGCGGTCCACACGGAAGGTGCGGCCGGTAAGTACTTGATTATGTGAAAATAAACTTAGTTTATGGCAGGAATTTTAAGCAAATTTACACTATTGTTTTATTAATTGACGAAAACTTCAATTAGCTGTTTTGTAGAGATGGGTAACTCAGGAGTGATAGATAAAAATGATATGTATCAATCCGTTCTGATCACTCACTCTTTATATCAGTTCAAATCCGAATGTATCACTGTATCTTTTACATCTCGTTCAATCGTCGTCCTTTTGTATCTGTGTCGCTGTCGCACAAACAAGCATGAGCGGCTGGCGACACGGTGTCTCTTCGGAAAGTCCAGACATCTCTTTCGCACCTCCCTACTTAGAATGTTCTGTCGCACTTTCTCAATACCGAGAATAAGTGTTTGACCATTATAAACTGATATACGCCAGTACAAAAATATAAGTAAATAACTCTATTACTGGTGCGTAGGACTTAAAGTCGTAAAGCGATACGTGAACATTGCAAGTATTATACTGGTTTCCTTTTGTAAAGCACTTTGCCTAAAAGTGCCTAAAGTTTTAGTAAACAATGCAAACTAATTTCGGTTATAAAGATATTGCTATTAGGATCAAGATAGAAAAAAATGCCAGTCCTAAGCCTGGAAAAGTATGAAGGGAAATCTGTAGTCTGTTCGCTTTATTACTTCAAATAAATAAAAACAATACCTACCTAATCTACCAATGTTGTATTCGTTAGTCATTAATTTCATTGTAATATAATTATAATAAACTAAAAATTAAAGTTCATTTATTTCGGGTATCTAGTGATCAATCATAAAAATAGATACCTAAAAAGAACGAAACGAGTAGTGCAATAAATCAGAACAGAAACATACGTAAGGTAAAGAGCAAGCAGCTATGGGCACAGCACATGCATCAATGCTCTTACTGATTCGTTGGATTGAATTGAACGAAGCGATCCACGCTGAGCAGCGCATCAGTGTATCGTCGCTTCGTGTCGTGCGCGGATTCAAAAGGATATAAAGATATGAATGAGTGATACATATCCCAGTGAATCTTACTGAGTCGTTAGATTGAATTGAACGAAGCGATCCACGCTGAGCAGCGCATCAGTGTATCGTCGCTTCGTGTCGTGCGCGGATTCAAAAGGATATAAAGATATAAATGAGTGATACATATCCCAGTGATCAAAAGATACATATCAATCTTTTCATTTTAGTGATACATATTGCCCATGTCTACTGTTTTGACCACTTCCCATGAAGAGAAATGGATTGTGACAGCTGAAACGATGTGCCGTAGCCTAATCACGACGGATAGCGTCGAAAACCGCGAGGAAATCGCACAATTCGTTTTCAAGATTTCGTACTGTATGGAGAACGGTGTATCGCTAAGGTAGATTTTACGTAACGAGTGAGCAAAAAATTTTTCCGATTTTCAGAGCTAGACCGGCGAGTGGGGTGTCAAAACACGCGTCTGCGCGCGGGCAGCACAACGGCGACGTATTCGAGGATGGGTTCAGTACAAAATATTAAAGTTTTGTTGAAAAAACGAGTTTTTTATTGTTTTTGCAGGAAATCACGCTATTTGGGCCCCCCAAAGGGCTGAAACGAACGCGGATCGCGGTCCACACGGAAGGTGCGGCCGGTAAGTACTTGATTATGTGAAAATAAACTTAGTTTATGGCAGGAATTTTAAGCAAATTGACACTATTGTTTTATTAATTGACGAAAACTTCAATTAGCTGTTTTGACCACTTCCCATGAAGAGAAATGGATTGTGACAGCTGAAACGATGTGCCGTAGCCTAATCACGACGGATAGCGTCGAAAACCGCGAGGAAATCGCACAATTCGTTTTCAAGATTTCGTACTGTATGGAGAACGGTGTATCGCTAAGGTAGATTTTACGTAACGAGTGAGCAAAAAATTTTTCCGATTTTCAGAGCTAGACCGGCGAGTGGGGTGTCAAAACACGCGTCTGCGCGCGGGCAGCACAACGGCGACGTATTCGAGGATGGGTTCAGTACAAAATATTAAAGTTTTGTTGAAAAAACGAGTTTTTTATTGTTTTTGCAGGAAATCACGCTATTTGGGCCCCCCCAAAGGGCTGAAACGATCGCGGATCGCGGTCCACACGGAAGGTGCGGCCGGTAAGTACTTGATTATGTGAAAATAAACTTAGTTTATGGCAGGAATTTTAAGCAAATTTACACTATTGTTTTATTAATTGACGAAAACTTCAATTAGCTGTTTTGACCACTTCCCATGAAGAGAAATGGATTGTGACAGCTGAAACGATGTGCCGTAGCCTAATCACGACGGATAGCGTCGAAAACCGCGAGGAAATCGCACAATTCGTTTTCAAGATTTCGTACTGTATGGAGAACGGTGTATCGCTAAGGTAGATTTTACGTAACGAGTGAGCAAAAAATTTTTCCGATTTTCAGAGCTAGACCGGCAAGTGGGGTGTCAAAACACGCGTCTGCGCGCGGGCAGCACAACGGCGACGTATTCGAGGATGGGTTCAGTACAAAATATTAAAGTTTTGTTGAAAAAACGAGTTTTTTATTGTTTTTGCAGGAAATCACGCTATTTGGGCCCCCCAAAGGGCTGAAACGATCGCGGATCGCGGTCCACACGGAAGGTGCGGCCGGTAAGTACTTGATTATGTGAAAATAAACTTAGTTTATGGCAGGAATTTTAAGCAAATTGACACTATTGTTTTATTAATTGACGAAAACTTCAATTAGCTGTTTTGACCACTTCCCATGAAGAGAAATGGATTGTGACAGCTGAAACGATGTGCCGTAGCCTAATCACGACGGATAGCGTCGAAAACCGCGAGGAAATCGCACAATTCGTTTTCAAGATTTCGTACTGTATGGAGAACGGTGTATCGCTAAGGTAGATTTTACGTAACGAGTGAGCAAAAAATTTTTCCGATTTTCAGAGCTAGACCGGCGAGTGGGGTGTCAAAACACGCGTCTGCGCGCGGGCAGCACAACGGCGACGTATTCGAGGATGGGTTCAGTACAAAATATTAAAGTTTTGTTGAAAAAACGAGTTTTTTATTGTTTTTGCAGGAAATCACGCTATTTGGGCCCCCCAAAGGGCTGAAACGATCGCGGATCGCGGTCCACACGGAAGGTGCGGCCGGTAAGTACTTGATTATGTGAAAATAAACTTAGTTTATGGCAGGAATTTTAAGCAAATTTACACTATTGTTTTATTAATTGACGAAAACTTCAATTAGCTGTTTTGACCACTTCCCATGAAGAGAAATGGATTGTGACAGCTGAAACGATGTGCCGTAGCCTAATCACGACGGATAGCGTCGAAAACCGCGAGGAAATCGCACAATTCGTTTTCAAGATTTCGTACTGTATGGAGAACGGTGTATCGCTAAGGTAGATTTTACGTAACGAGTGAGCAAAAAATTTTTCCGATTTTCAGAGCTAGACCGGCGAGTGGGGTGTCAAAACACGCGTCTGCGCGCGGGCAGCACAACGGCGACGTATTCGAGGATGGGTTCAGTACAAAATATTAAAGTTTTGTTGAAAAAACGAGTTTTTTATTGTTTTTGCAGGAAATCACGCTATTTGGGCCCCCCAAAGGGCTGAAACGATCGCGGATCGCGGTCCACACGGAAGGTGCGGCCGGTAAGTACTTGATTATGTGAAAATAAACTTAGTTTATGGCAGGAATTTTAAGCAAATTTACACTATTGTTTTATTAATTGACGAAAACTTCAATTAGCTGTTTTGACCACTTCCCATGAAGAGAAATGGATTGTGACAGCTGAAACGATGTGCCGTAGCCTAATCACGACGGATAGCGTCGAAAACCGCGAGGAAATCGCACAATTCGTTTTCAAGATTTCGTACTGTATGGAGAACGGTGTATCGCTAAGGTAGATTTTACGTAACGAGTGAGCAAAAAATTTTTCCGATTTTCAGAGCTAGACCGGCGAGTGGGGTGTCAAAACACGCGTCTGCGCGCGGGCAGCACAACGGCGACGTATTCGAGGATGGGTTCAGTACAAAATATTAAAGTTTTGTTGAAAAAACGAGTTTTTTATTGTTTTTGCAGGAAATCACGCTATTTGGGCCCCCCAAAGGGCTGAAACGATCGCGGATCGCGGTCCACACGGAAGGTGCGGCCGGTAAGTACTTGATTATGTGAAAATAAACTTAGTTTATGGCAGGAATTTTAAGCAAATTTACACTATTGTTTTATTAATTGACGAAAACTTCAATTAGCTGTTTTGACCACTTCCCATGAAGAGAAATGGATTGTGACAGCTGAAACGATGTGCCGTAGCCTAATCACGACGGATAGCGTCGAAAACCGCGAGGAAATCGCACAATTCGTTTTCAAGATTTCGTACTGTATGGAGAACGGTGTATCGCTAAGGTAGATTTTACGTAACGAGTGAGCAAAAAATTTTTCCGATTTTCAGAGCTAGACCGGCAAGTGGGGTGTCAAAACACGCGTCTGCGCGCGGGCAGCACAACGGCGACGTATTCGAGGATGGGTTCAGTACAAAATATTAAAGTTTTGTTGAAAAAACGAGTTTTTTATTGTTTTTGCAGGAAATCACGCTATTTGGGCCCCCCAAAGGGCTGAAACGATCGCGGATCGCGGTCCACACGGAAGGTGCGGCCGGTAAGTACTTGATTATGTGAAAATAAACTTAGTTTATGGCAGGAATTTTAAGCAAATTGACACTATTGTTTTATTAATTGACGAAAACTTCAATTAGCTGTTTTGACCACTTCCCATGAAGAGAAATGGATTGTGACAGCTGAAACTATGTGCCGTAGCCTAATCACGACGGATAGCGTCGAAAACCGCGAGGAAATCGCACAATTCGTTTTCAAGATTTCGTACTGTATGGAGAACGGTGTATCGCTAAGGTAGATTTTACGTAACGAGTGAGCAAAAAATTTTTCCGATTTTCAGAGCTAGACCGGCGAGTGGGGTGTCAAAACACGCGTCTGCGCGCGGGCAGCACAACGGCGACGTATTCGAGGATGGGTTCAGTACAAAATATTAAAGTTTTGTTGAAAAAACGAGTTTTTTATTGTTTTTGCAGGAAATCACGCTATTTGGGCCCCCCAAAGGGCTGAAACGATCGCGGATCGCGGTCCACACGGAAGGTGCGGCCGGTAAGTACTTGATTATGTGAAAATAAACTTAGTTTATGGCAGGAATTTTAAGCAAATTGACACTATTGTTTTATTAATTGACGAAAACTTCAATTAGCTGTTTTGACCACTTCCCATGAAGAGAAATGGATTGTGACAGCTGAAACGATGTGCCGTAGCCTAATCACGACGGATAGCGTCGAAAACCGCGAGGAAATCGCACAATTCGTTTTCAAGATTTCGTACTGTATGGAGAACGGTGTATCGCTAAGGTAGATTTTACGTAACGAGTGAGCAAAAAATTTTTCCGATTTTCAGAGCTAGACCGGCGAGTGGGGTGTCAAAACACGCGTCTGCGCGCGGGCAGCACAACGGCGACGTATTCGAGGATGGGTTCAGTACAAAATATTAAAGTTTTGTTGAAAAAACGAGTTTTTTATTGTTTTTGCAGGAAATCACGCTATTTGGGCCCCCCAAAGGGCTGAAACGATCGCGGATCGCGGTCCACACGGAAGGTGCGGCCGGTAAGTACTTGATTATGTGAAAATAAACTTAGTTTATGGCAGGAATTTTAAGCAAATTTACACTATTGTTTTATTAATTGACGAAAACTTCAATTAGCTGTTTTGACCACTTCCCATGAAGAGAAATGGATTGTGACAGCTGAAACGATGTGCCGTAGCCTAATCACGACGGATAGCGTCGAAAACCGCGAGGAAATCGCACAATTCGTTTTCAAGATTTCGTACTGTATGGAGAACGGTGTATCGCTAAGGTAGATTTTACGTAACGAGTGAGCAAAAAATTTTTCCGATTTTCAGAGCTAGACCGGCGAGTGGGGTGTCAAAACACGCGTCTGCGCGCGGGCAGCACAACGGCGACGTATTCGAGGATGGGTTCAGTACAAAATATTAAAGTTTTGTTGAAAAAACGAGTTTTTTATTGTTTTTGCAGGAAATCACGCTATTTGGGCCCCCCAAAGGGCTGAAACGAACGCGGATCGCGGTCCACACGGAAGGTGCGGCCGGTAAGTACTTGATTATGTGAAAATAAACTTAGTTTATGGCAGGAATTTTAAGCAAATTGACACTATTGTTTTATTAATTGACGAAAACTTCAATTAGCTGTTTTGACCACTTCCCATGAAGAGAAATGGATTGTGACAGCTGAAACGATGTGCCGTAGCCTAATCACGACGGATAGCGTCGAAAACCGCGAGGAAATCGCACAATTCGTTTTCAAGATTTCGTACTGTATGGAGAACGGTGTATCGCTAAGGTAGATTTTACGTAACGAGTGAGCAAAAAATTTTTCCGATTTTCAGAGCTAGACCGGCAAGTGGGGTGTCAAAACACGCGTCTGCGCGCGGGCAGCACAACGGCGACGTATTCGAGGATGGGTTCAGTACAAAATATTAAAGTTTTGTTGAAAAAACGAGTTTTTTATTGTTTTTGCAGGAAATCACGCTATTTGGGCCCCCCAAAGGGCTGAAACGATCGCGGATCGCGGTCCACACGGAAGGTGCGGCCGGTAAGTACTTGATTATGTGAAAATAAACTTAGTTTATGGCAGGAATTTTAAGCAAATTGACACTATTGTTTTATTAATTGACGAAAACTTCAATTAGCTGTTTTGACCACTTCCCATGAAGAGAAATGGATTGTGACAGCTGAAACGATGTGCCGTAGCCTAATCACGACGGATAGCGTCGAAAACCGCGAGGAAATCGCACAATTCGTTTTCAAGATTTCGTACTGTATGGAGAACGGTGTATCGCTAAGGTAGATTTTACGTAACGAGTGAGCAAAAAATTTTTCCGATTTTCAGAGCTAGACCGGCGAGTGGGGTGTCAAAACACGCGTCTGCGCGCGGGCAGCACAACGGCGACGTATTCGAGGATGGGTTCAGTACAAAATATTAAAGTTTTGTTGAAAAAACGAGTTTTTTATTGTTTTTGCAGGAAATCACGCTATTTGGGCCCCCCAAAGGGCTGAAACGATCGCGGATCGCGGTCCACACGGAAGGTGCGGCCGGTAAGTACTTGATTATGTGAAAATAAACTTAGTTTATGGCAGGAATTTTAAGCAAATTTACACTATTGTTTTATTAATTGACGAAAACTTCAATTAGCTGTTTTGACCACTTCCCATGAAGAGAAATGGATTGTGACAGCTGAAACGATGTGCCGTAGCCTAATCACGACGGATAGCGTCGAAAACCGCGAGGAAATCGCACAATTCGTTTTCAAGATTTCGTACTGTATGGAGAACGGTGTATCGCTAAGGTAGATTTTACGTAACGAGTGAGCAAAAAATTTTTCCGATTTTCAGAGCTAGACCGGCGAGTGGGGTGTCAAAACACGCGTCTGCGCGCGGGCAGCACAACGGCGACGTATTCGAGGATGGGTTCAGTACAAAATATTAAAGTTTTGTTGAAAAAACGAGTTTTTTATTGTTTTTGCAGGAAATCACGCTATTTGGGCCCCCCAAAGGGCTGAAACGATCGCGGATCGCGGTCCACACGGAAGGTGCGGCCGGTAAGTACTTGATTATGTGAAAATAAACTTAGTTTATGGCAGGAATTTTAAGCAAATTTACACTATTGTTTTATTAATTGACGAAAACTTCAATTAGCTGTTTTGACCACTTCCCATGAAGAGAAATGGATTGTGACAGCTGAAACGATGTGCCGTAGCCTAATCACGACGGATAGCGTCGAAAACCGCGAGGAAATCGCACAATTCGTTTTCAAGATTTCGTACTGTATGGAGAACGGTGTATCGCTAAGGTAGATTTTACGTAACGAGTGAGCAAAAAATTTTTCCGATTTTCAGAGCTAGACCGGCGAGTGGGGTGTCAAAACACGCGTCTGCGCGCGGGCAGCACAACGGCGACGTATTCGAGGATGGGTTCAGTACAAAATATTAAAGTTTTGTTGAAAAAACGAGTTTTTTATTGTTTTTGCAGGAAATCACGCTATTTGGGCCCCCCAAAGGGCTGAAACGATCGCGGATCGCGGTCCACACGGAAGGTGCGGCCGGTAAGTACTTGATTATGTGAAAATAAACTTAGTTTATGGCAGGAATTTTAAGCAAATTTACACTATTGTTTTATTAATTGACGAAAACTTCAATTAGCTGTTTTGACCACTTCCCATGAAGAGAAATGGATTGTGACAGCTGAAACGATGTGCCGTAGCCTAATCACGACGGATAGCGTCGAAAACCGCGAGGAAATCGCACAATTCGTTTTCAAGATTTCGTACTGTATGGAGAACGGTGTATCGCTAAGGTAGATTTTACGTAACGAGTGAGCAAAAAATTTTTCCGATTTTCAGAGCTAGACCGGCAAGTGGGGTGTCAAAACACGCGTCTGCGCGCGGGCAGCACAACGGCGACGTATTCGAGGATGGGTTCAGTACAAAATATTAAAGTTTTGTTGAAAAAACGAGTTTTTTATTGTTTTTGCAGGAAATCACGCTATTTGGGCCCCCCAAAGGGCTGAAACGATCGCGGATCGCGGTCCACACGGAAGGTGCGGCCGGTAAGTACTTGATTATGTGAAAATAAACTTAGTTTATGGCAGGAATTTTAAGCAAATTGACACTATTGTTTTATTAATTGACGAAAACTTCAATTAGCTGTTTTGACCACTTCCCATGAAGAGAAATGGATTGTGACAGCTGAAACTATGTGCCGTAGCCTAATCACGACGGATAGCGTCGAAAACCGCGAGGAAATCGCACAATTCGTTTTCAAGATTTCGTACTGTATGGAGAACGGTGTATCGCTAAGGTAGATTTTACGTAACGAGTGAGCAAAAAATTTTTCCGATTTTCAGAGCTAGACCGGCGAGTGGGGTGTCAAAACACGCGTCTGCGCGCGGGCAGCACAACGGCGACGTATTCGAGGATGGGTTCAGTACAAAATATTAAAGTTTTGTTGAAAAAACGAGTTTTTTATTGTTTTTGCAGGAAATCACGCTATTTGGGCCCCCCAAAGGGCTGAAACGATCGCGGATCGCGGTCCACACGGAAGGTGCGGCCGGTAAGTACTTGATTATGTGAAAATAAACTTAGTTTATGGCAGGAATTTTAAGCAAATTGACACTATTGTTTTATTAATTGACGAAAACTTCAATTAGCTGTTTTGACCACTTCCCATGAAGAGAAATGGATTGTGACAGCTGAAACGATGTGCCGTAGCCTAATCACGACGGATAGCGTCGAAAACCGCGAGGAAATCGCACAATTCGTTTTCAAGATTTCGTACTGTATGGAGAACGGTGTATCGCTAAGGTAGATTTTACGTAACGAGTGAGCAAAAAATTTTTCCGATTTTCAGAGCTAGACCGGCGAGTGGGGTGTCAAAACACGCGTCTGCGCGCGGGCAGCACAACGGCGACGTATTCGAGGATGGGTTCAGTACAAAATATTAAAGTTTTGTTGAAAAAACGAGTTTTTTATTGTTTTTGCAGGAAATCACGCTATTTGGGCCCCCCAAAGGGCTGAAACGATCGCGGATCGCGGTCCACACGGAAGGTGCGGCCGGTAAGTACTTGATTATGTGAAAATAAACTTAGTTTATGGCAGGAATTTTAAGCAAATTTACACTATTGTTTTATTAATTGACGAAAACTTCAATTAGCTGTTTTGACCACTTCCCATGAAGAGAAATGGATTGTGACAGCTGAAACGATGTGCCGTAGCCTAATCACGACGGATAGCGTCGAAAACCGCGAGGAAATCGCACAATTCGTTTTCAAGATTTCGTACTGTATGGAGAACGGTGTATCGCTAAGGTAGATTTTACGTAACGAGTGAGCAAAAAATTTTTCCGATTTTCAGAGCTAGACCGGCGAGTGGGGTGTCAAAACACGCGTCTGCGCGCGGGCAGCACAACGGCGACGTATTCGAGGATGGGTTCAGTACAAAATATTAAAGTTTTGTTGAAAAAACGAGTTTTTTATTGTTTTTGCAGGAAATCACGCTATTTGGGCCCCCCAAAGGGCTGAAACGATCGCGGATCGCGGTCCACACGGAAGGTGCGGCCGGTAAGTACTTGATTATGTGAAAATAAACTTAGTTTATGGCAGGAATTTTAAGCAAATTTACACTATTGTTTTATTAATTGACGAAAACTTCAATTAGCTGTTTTGACCACTTCCCATGAAGAGAAATGGATTGTGACAGCTGAAACGATGTGCCGTAGCCTAATCACGACGGATAGCGTCGAAAACCGCGAGGAAATCGCACAATTCGTTTTCAAGATTTCGTACTGTATGGAGAACGGTGTATCGCTAAGGTAGATTTTACGTAACGAGTGAGCAAAAAATTTTTCCGATTTTCAGAGCTAGACCGGCGAGTGGGGTGTCAAAACACGCGTCTGCGCGCGGGCAGCACAACGGCGACGTATTCGAGGATGGGTTCAGTACAAAATATTAAAGTTTTGTTGAAAAAACGAGTTTTTTATTGTTTTTGCAGGAAATCACGCTATTTGGGCCCCCCAAAGGGCTGAAACGATCGCGGATCGCGGTCCACACGGAAGGTGCGGCCGGTAAGTACTTGATTATGTGAAAATAAACTTAGTTTATGGCAGGAATTTTAAGCAAATTTACACTATTGTTTTATTAATTGACGAAAACTTCAATTAGCTGTTTTGACCACTTCCCATGAAGAGAAATGGATTGTGACAGCTGAAACGATGTGCCGTAGCCTAATCACGACGGATAGCGTCGAAAACCGCGAGGAAATCGCACAATTCGTTTTCAAGATTTCGTACTGTATGGAGAACGGTGTATCGCTAAGGTAGATTTTACGTAACGAGTGAGCAAAAAATTTTTCCGATTTTCAGAGCTAGACCGGCAAGTGGGGTGTCAAAACACGCGTCTGCGCGCGGGCAGCACAACGGCGACGTATTCGAGGATGGGTTCAGTACAAAATATTAAAGTTTTGTTGAAAAAACGAGTTTTTTATTGTTTTTGCAGGAAATCACGCTATTTGGGCCCCCCAAAGGGCTGAAACGATCGCGGATCGCGGTCCACACGGAAGGTGCGGCCGGTAAGTACTTGATTATGTGAAAATAAACTTAGTTTATGGCAGGAATTTTAAGCAAATTGACACTATTGTTTTATTAATTGACGAAAACTTCAATTAGCTGTTTTGACCACTTCCCATGAAGAGAAATGGATTGTGACAGCTGAAACTATGTGCCGTAGCCTAATCACGACGGATAGCGTCGAAAACCGCGAGGAAATCGCACAATTCGTTTTCAAGATTTCGTACTGTATGGAGAACGGTGTATCGCTAAGGTAGATTTTACGTAACGAGTGAGCAAAAAATTTTTCCGATTTTCAGAGCTAGACCGGCGAGTGGGGTGTCAAAACACGCGTCTGCGCGCGGGCAGCACAACGGCGACGTATTCGAGGATGGGTTCAGTACAAAATATTAAAGTTTTGTTGAAAAAACGAGTTTTTTATTGTTTTTGCAGGAAATCACGCTATTTGGGCCCCCCAAAGGGCTGAAACGATCGCGGATCGCGGTCCACACGGAAGGTGCGGCCGGTAAGTACTTGATTATGTGAAAATAAACTTAGTTTATGGCAGGAATTTTAAGCAAATTGACACTATTGTTTTATTAATTGACGAAAACTTCAATTAGCTGTTTTGACCACTTCCCATGAAGAGAAATGGATTGTGACAGCTGAAACGATGTGCCGTAGCCTAATCACGACGGATAGCGTCGAAAACCGCGAGGAAATCGCACAATTCGTTTTCAAGATTTCGTACTGTATGGAGAACGGTGTATCGCTAAGGTAGATTTTACGTAACGAGTGAGCAAAAAATTTTTCCGATTTTCAGAGCTAGACCGGCGAGTGGGGTGTCAAAACACGCGTCTGCGCGCGGGCAGCACAACGGCGACGTATTCGAGGATGGGTTCAGTACAAAATATTAAAGTTTTGTTGAAAAAACGAGTTTTTTATTGTTTTTGCAGGAAATCACGCTATTTGGGCCCCCCAAAGGGCTGAAACGATCGCGGATCGCGGTCCACACGGAAGGTGCGGCCGGTAAGTACTTGATTATGTGAAAATAAACTTAGTTTATGGCAGGAATTTTAAGCAAATTTACACTATTGTTTTATTAATTGACGAAAACTTCAATTAGCTGTTTTGACCACTTCCCATGAAGAGAAATGGATTGTGACAGCTGAAACGATGTGCCGTAGCCTAATCACGACGGATAGCGTCGAAAACCGCGAGGAAATCGCACAATTCGTTTTCAAGATTTCGTACTGTATGGAGAACGGTGTATCGCTAAGGTAGATTTTACGTAACGAGTGAGCAAAAAATTTTTCCGATTTTCAGAGCTAGACCGGCAAGTGGGGTGTCAAAACACGCGTCTGCGCGCGGGCAGCACAACGGCGACGTATTCGAGGATGGGTTCAGTACAAAATATTAAAGTTTTGTTGAAAAAACGAGTTTTTTATTGTTTTTGCAGGAAATCACGCTATTTGGGCCCCCCAAAGGGCTGAAACGATCGCGGATCGCGGTCCACACGGAAGGTGCGGCCGGTAAGTACTTGATTATGTGAAAATAAACTTAGTTTATGGCAGGAATTTTAAGCAAATTTACACTATTGTTTTATTAATTGACGAAAACTTCAATTAGCTGTTTTGACCACTTCCCATGAAGAGAAATGGATTGTGACAGCTGAAACGATGTGCCGTAGCCTAATCACGACGGATAGCGTCGAAAACCGCGAGGAAATCGCACAATTCGTTTTCAAGATTTCGTACTGTATGGAGAACGGTGTATCGCTAAGGTAGATTTTACGTAACGAGTGAGCAAAAAATTTTTCCGATTTTCAGAGCTAGACCGGCGAGTGGGGTGTCAAAACACGCGTCTGCGCGCGGGCAGCACAACGGCGACGTATTCGAGGATGGGTTCAGTACAAAATATTAAAGTTTTGTTGAAAAAACGAGTTTTTTATTGTTTTTGCAGGAAATCACGCTATTTGGGCCCCCCAAAGGGCTGAAACGATCGCGGATCGCGGTCCACACGGAAGGTGCGGCCGGTAAGTACTTGATTATGTGAAAATAAACTTAGTTTATGGCAGGAATTTTAAGCAAATTTACACTATTGTTTTATTAATTGACGAAAACTTCAATTAGCTGTTTTGACCACTTCCCATGAAGAGAAATGGATTGTGACAGCTGAAACGATGTGCCGTAGCCTAATCACGACGGATAGCGTCGAAAACCGCGAGGAAATCGCACAATTCGTTTTCAAGATTTCGTACTGTATGGAGAACGGTGTATCGCTAAGGTAGATTTTACGTAACGAGTGAGCAAAAAATTTTTCCGATTTTCAGAGCTAGACCGGCGAGTGGGGTGTCAAAACACGCGTCTGCGCGCGGGCAGCACAACGGCGACGTATTCGAGGATGGGTTCAGTACAAAATATTAAAGTTTTGTTGAAAAAACGAGTTTTTTATTGTTTTTGCAGGAAATCACGCTATTTGGGCCCCCCAAAGGGCTGAAACGATCGCGGATCGCGGTCCACACGGAAGGTGCGGCCGGTAAGTACTTGATTATGTGAAAATAAACTTAGTTTATGGCAGGAATTTTAAGCAAATTGACACTATTGTTTTATTAATTGACGAAAACTTCAATTAGCTGTTTTGACCACTTCCCATGAAGAGAAATGGATTGTGACAGCTGAAACGATGTGCCGTAGCCTAATCACGACGGATAGCGTCGAAAACCGCGAGGAAATCGCACAATTCGTTTTCAAGATTTCGTACTGTATGGAGAACGGTGTATCGCTAAGGTAGATTTTACGTAACGAGTGAGCAAAAAATTTTTCCGATTTTCAGAGCTAGACCGGCGAGTGGGGTGTCAAAACACGCGTCTGCGCGCGGGCAGCACAACGGCGACGTATTCGAGGATGGGTTCAGTACAAAATATTAAAGTTTTGTTGAAAAAACGAGTTTTTTATTGTTTTTGCAGGAAATCACGCTATTTGGGCCCCCCAAAGGGCTGAAACGATCGCGGATCGCGGTCCACACGGAAGGTGCGGCCGGTAAGTACTTGATTATGTGAAAATAAACTTAGTTTATGGCAGGAATTTTAAGCAAATTTACACTATTGTTTTATTAATTGACGAAAACTTCAATTAGCTGTTTTGACCACTTCCCATGAAGAGAAATGGATTGTGACAGCTGAAACGATGTGCCGTAGCCTAATCACGACGGATAGCGTCGAAAACCGCGAGGAAATCGCACAATTCGTTTTCAAGATTTCGTACTGTATGGAGAACGGTGTATCGCTAAGGTAGATTTTACGTAACGAGTGAGCAAAAAATTTTTCCGATTTTCAGAGCTAGACCGGCAAGTGGGGTGTCAAAACACGCGTCTGCGCGCGGGCAGCACAACGGCGACGTATTCGAGGATGGGTTCAGTACAAAATATTAAAGTTTTGTTGAAAAAACGAGTTTTTTATTGTTTTTGCAGGAAATCACGCTATTTGGGCCCCCCAAAGGGCTGAAACGATCGCGGATCGCGGTCCACACGGAAGGTGCGGCCGGTAAGTACTTGATTATGTGAAAATAAACTTAGTTTATGGCAGGAATTTTAAGCAAATTTACACTATTGTTTTATTAATTGACGAAAACTTCAATTAGCTGTTTTGACCACTTCCCATGAAGAGAAATGGATTGTGACAGCTGAAACGATGTGCCGTAGCCTAATCACGACGGATAGCGTCGAAAACCGCGAGGAAATCGCACAATTCGTTTTCAAGATTTCGTACTGTATGGAGAACGGTGTATCGCTAAGGTAGATTTTACGTAACGAGTGAGCAAAAAATTTTTCCGATTTTCAGAGCTAGACCGGCAAGTGGGGTGTCAAAACACGCGTCTGCGCGCGGGCAGCACAACGGCGACGTATTCGAGGATGGGTT
>CANNRW010000010.1:0-72496 GCA_947507805.1 Aporophyla nigra
AGACGCGTGTTTTGACACCCCACTCGCCGGTCTAGCTCTGAAAAACGGAAAAAATTATCTACCTAAGCGATACACCGTTCTCCATACAGTACGAAATCTTGAAAACGAATTGTGCGATTTCCTCGCGGTTTTCGACGCTATCCGTCGTGATTAGGCTACGGCACATCGTTTCAGCTGTCACAATCCATTTCTCTTCATGGGAAGTGGTCAAAACAGCTAATTGAAGTTTTCGTCAATTAATAAAACAATAGTGTAAATTTGCTTAAAATTCCTGCCATAAACTAAGTTTATTTTCACATAATCAAGTACTTACCGGCCGCACCTTCCGTGTGGACCGCGATCCGCGATCGTTTCAGCCCTTTGGGGGGCCCAAATAGCGTGATTTCCTGCAAAAACGATAAAAAACTCGTTTTTTCAACAAAACTTTAATATTTTGTACTGAACCCATCCTCGAATACGTCGCCGTTGTGCTGCCCGCGCGCAGACGCGTGTTTTGACACCCCACTCGCCGGTCTAGCTCTGAAAAACGGAAAAAATTATCTACCTAAGCGATACACCGTTCTCCATACAGTACGAAATCTTGAAAACGAATTGTGCGATTTCCTCGCGGTTTTCGACGCTATCCGTCGTGATTAGGCTACGGCACATCGTTTCAGCTGTCACAATCCATTTCTCTTCATGGGAAGTGGTCAAAACAGCTAATTGAAGTTTTCGTCAATTAATAAAACAATAGTGTAAATTTGCTTAAAATTCCTGCCATAAACTAAGTTTATTTTCACATAATCAAGTACTTACCGGCCGCACCTTCCGTGTGGACCGCGATCCGCGATCGTTTCAGCCCTTTGGGGGGCCCAAATAGCGTGATTTCCTGCAAAAACGATAAAAAACTCGTTTTTTCAACAAAACTTTAATATTTTGTACTGAACCCATCCTCGAATACGTCGCCGTTGTGCTGCCCGCGCGCAGACGCGTGTTTTGACACCCCACTCGCCGGTCTAGCTCTGAAAAACGGAAAAAATTATCTACCTAAGCGATACACCGTTCTCCATACAGTACGAAATCTTGAAAACGAATTGTGCGATTTCCTCGCGGTTTTCGACGCTATCCGTCGTGATTAGGCTACGGCACATCGTTTCAGCTGTCACAATCCATTTCTCTTCATGGGAAGTGGTCAAAACAGCTAATTGAAGTTTTCGTCAATTAATAAAACAATAGTGTAAATTTGCTTAAAATTCCTGCCATAAACTAAGTTTATTTTCACATAATCAAGTACTTACCGGCCGCACCTTCCGTGTGGACCGCGATCCGCGATCGTTTCAGCCCTTTGGGGGGCCCAAATAGCGTGATTTCCTGCAAAAACGATAAAAAACTCGTTTTTTCAACAAAACTTTAATATTTTGTACTGAACCCATCCTCGAATACGTCGCCGTTGTGCTGCCCGCGCGCAGACGCGTGTTTTGACACCCCACTCGCCGGTCTAGCTCTGAAAAACGGAAAAAATTATCTACCTAAGCGATACACCGTTCTCCATACAGTACGAAATCTTGAAAACGAATTGTGCGATTTCCTCGCGGTTTTCGACGCTATCCGTCGTGATTAGGCTACGGCACATCGTTTCAGCTGTCACAATCCATTTCTCTTCATGGGAAGTGGTCAAAACAGCTAATTGAAGTTTTCGTCAATTAATAAAACAATAGTGTAAATTTGCTTAAAATTCCTGCCATAAACTAAGTTTATTTTCACATAATCAAGTACTTACCGGCCGCACCTTCCGTGTGGACCGCGATCCGCGATCGTTTCAGCCCTTTGGGGGGCCCAAATAGCGTGATTTCCTGCAAAAACGATAAAAAACTCGTTTTTTCAACAAAACTTTAATATTTTGTACTGAACCCATCCTCGAATACGTCGCCGTTGTGCTGCCCGCGCGCAGACGCGTGTTTTGACACCCCACTCGCCGGTCTAGCTCTGAAAAACGGAAAAAATTATCTACCTAAGCGATACACCGTTCTCCATACAGTACGAAATCTTGAAAACGAATTGTGCGATTTCCTCGCGGTTTTCGACGCTATCCGTCGTGATTAGGCTACGGCACATCGTTTCAGCTGTCACAATCCATTTCTCTTCATGGGAAGTGGTCAAAACAGCTAATTGAAGTTTTCGTCAATTAATAAAACAATAGTGTAAATTTGCTTAAAATTCCTGCCATAAACTAAGTTTATTTTCACATAATCAAGTACTTACCGGCCGCACCTTCCGTGTGGACCGCGATCCGCGATCGTTTCAGCCCTTTGGGGGGCCCAAATAGCGTGATTTCCTGCAAAAACGATAAAAAACTCGTTTTTTCAACAAAACTTTAATATTTTGTACTGAACCCATCCTCGAATACGTCGCCGTTGTGCTGCCCGCGCGCAGACGCGTGTTTTGACACCCCACTCGCCGGTCTAGCTCTGAAAAACGGAAAAAATTATCTACCTAAGCGATACACCGTTCTCCATACAGTACGAAATCTTGAAAACGAATTGTGCGATTTCCTCGCGGTTTTCGACGCTATCCGTCGTGATTAGGCTACGGCACATCGTTTCAGCTGTCACAATCCATTTCTCTTCATGGGAAGTGGTCAAAACAGCTAATTGAAGTTTTCGTCAATTAATAAAACAATAGTGTAAATTTGCTTAAAATTCCTGCCATAAACTAAGTTTATTTTCACATAATCAAGTACTTACCGGCCGCACCTTCCGTGTGGACCGCGATCCGCGATCGTTTCAGCCCTTTGGGGGGCCCAAATAGCGTGATTTCCTGCAAAAACGATAAAAAACTCGTTTTTTCAACAAAACTTTAATATTTTGTACTGAACCCATCCTCGAATACGTCGCCGTTGTGCTGCCCGCGCGCAGACGCGTGTTTTGACACCCCACTCGCCGGTCTAGCTCTGAAAAACGGAAAAAATTATCTACCTAAGCGATACACCGTTCTCCATACAGTACGAAATCTTGAAAACGAATTGTGCGATTTCCTCGCGGTTTTCGACGCTATCCGTCGTGATTAGGCTACGGCACATCGTTTCAGCTGTCACAATCCATTTCTCTTCATGGGAAGTGGTCAAAACAGCTAATTGAAGTTTTCGTCAATTAATAAAACAATAGTGTAAATTTGCTTAAAATTCCTGCCATAAACTAAGTTTATTTTCACATAATCAAGTACTTACCGGCCGCACCTTCCGTGTGGACCGCGATCCGCGATCGTTTCAGCCCTTTGGGGGGCCCAAATAGCGTGATTTCCTGCAAAAACGATAAAAAACTCGTTTTTTCAACAAAACTTTAATATTTTGTACTGAACCCATCCTCGAATACGTCGCCGTTGTGCTGCCCGCGCGCAGACGCGTGTTTTGACACCCCACTCGCCGGTCTAGCTCTGAAAAACGGAAAAAATTATCTACCTAAGCGATACACCGTTCTCCATACAGTACGAAATCTTGAAAACGAATTGTGCGATTTCCTCGCGGTTTTCGACGCTATCCGTCGTGATTAGGCTACGGCACATCGTTTCAGCTGTCACAATCCATTTCTCTTCATGGGAAGTGGTCAAAACAGCTAATTGAAGTTTTCGTCAATTAATAAAACAATAGTGTAAATTTGCTTAAAATTCCTGCCATAAACTAAGTTTATTTTCACATAATCAAGTACTTACCGGCCGCACCTTCCGTGTGGACCGCGATCCGCGATCGTTTCAGCCCTTTGGGGGGCCCAAATAGCGTGATTTCCTGCAAAAACGATAAAAAACTCGTTTTTTCAACAAAACTTTAATATTTTGTACTGAACCCATCCTCGAATACGTCGCCGTTGTGCTGCCCGCGCGCAGACGCGTGTTTTGACACCCCACTCGCCGGTCTAGCTCTGAAAAACGGAAAAAATTATCTACCTAAGCGATACACCGTTCTCCATACAGTACGAAATCTTGAAAACGAATTGTGCGATTTCCTCGCGGTTTTCGACGCTATCCGTCGTGATTAGGCTACGGCACATCGTTTCAGCTGTCACAATCCATTTCTCTTCATGGGAAGTGGTCAAAACAGCTAATTGAAGTTTTCGTCAATTAATAAAACAATAGTGTAAATTTGCTTAAAATTCCTGCCATAAACTAAGTTTATTTTCACATAATCAAGTACTTACCGGCCGCACCTTCCGTGTGGACCGCGATCCGCGATCGTTTCAGCCCTTTGGGGGGCCCAAATAGCGTGATTTCCTGCAAAAACGATAAAAAACTCGTTTTTTCAACAAAACTTTAATATTTTGTACTGAACCCATCCTCGAATACGTCGCCGTTGTGCTGCCCGCGCGCAGACGCGTGTTTTGACACCCCACTCGCCGGTCTAGCTCTGAAAAACGGAAAAAATTATCTACCTAAGCGATACACCGTTCTCCATACAGTACGAAATCTTGAAAACGAATTGTGCGATTTCCTCGCGGTTTTCGACGCTATCCGTCGTGATTAGGCTACGGCACATCGTTTCAGCTGTCACAATCCATTTCTCTTCATGGGAAGTGGTCAAAACAGCTAATTGAAGTTTTCGTCAATTAATAAAACAATAGTGTAAATTTGCTTAAAATTCCTGCCATAAACTAAGTTTATTTTCACATAATCAAGTACTTACCGGCCGCACCTTCCGTGTGGACCGCGATCCGCGATCGTTTCAGCCCTTTGGGGGGCCCAAATAGCGTGATTTCCTGCAAAAACGATAAAAAACTCGTTTTTTCAACAAAACTTTAATATTTTGTACTGAACCCATCCTCGAATACGTCGCCGTTGTGCTGCCCGCGCGCAGACGCGTGTTTTGACACCCCACTCGCCGGTCTAGCTCTGAAAAACGGAAAAAATTATCTACCTAAGCGATACACCGTTCTCCATACAGTACGAAATCTTGAAAACGAATTGTGCGATTTCCTCGCGGTTTTCGACGCTATCCGTCGTGATTAGGCTACGGCACATCGTTTCAGCTGTCACAATCCATTTCTCTTCATGGGAAGTGGTCAAAACAGCTAATTGAAGTTTTCGTCAATTAATAAAACAATAGTGTAAATTTGCTTAAAATTCCTGCCATAAACTAAGTTTATTTTCACATAATCAAGTACTTACCGGCCGCACCTTCCGTGTGGACCGCGATCCGCGATCGTTTCAGCCCTTTGGGGGGCCCAAATAGCGTGATTTCCTGCAAAAACGATAAAAAACTCGTTTTTTCAACAAAACTTTAATATTTTGTACTGAACCCATCCTCGAATACGTCGCCGTTGTGCTGCCCGCGCGCAGACGCGTGTTTTGACACCCCACTCGCCGGTCTAGCTCTGAAAAACGGAAAAAATTATCTACCTAAGCGATACACCGTTCTCCATACAGTACGAAATCTTGAAAACGAATTGTGCGATTTCCTCGCGGTTTTCGACGCTATCCGTCGTGATTAGGCTACGGCACATCGTTTCAGCTGTCACAATCCATTTCTCTTCATGGGAAGTGGTCAAAACAGCTAATTGAAGTTTTCGTCAATTAATAAAACAATAGTGTAAATTTGCTTAAAATTCCTGCCATAAACTAAGTTTATTTTCACATAATCAAGTACTTACCGGCCGCACCTTCCGTGTGGACCGCGATCCGCGATCGTTTCAGCCCTTTGGGGGGCCCAAATAGCGTGATTTCCTGCAAAAACGATAAAAAACTCGTTTTTTCAACAAAACTTTAATATTTTGTACTGAACCCATCCTCGAATACGTCGCCGTTGTGCTGCCCGCGCGCAGACGCGTGTTTTGACACCCCACTCGCCGGTCTAGCTCTGAAAAACGGAAAAAATTATCTACCTAAGCGATACACCGTTCTCCATACAGTACGAAATCTTGAAAACGAATTGTGCGATTTCCTCGCGGTTTTCGACGCTATCCGTCGTGATTAGGCTACGGCACATCGTTTCAGCTGTCACAATCCATTTCTCTTCATGGGAAGTGGTCAAAACAGCTAATTGAAGTTTTCGTCAATTAATAAAACAATAGTGTAAATTTGCTTAAAATTCCTGCCATAAACTAAGTTTATTTTCACATAATCAAGTACTTACCGGCCGCACCTTCCGTGTGGACCGCGATCCGCGATCGTTTCAGCCCTTTGGGGGGCCCAAATAGCGTGATTTCCTGCAAAAACGATAAAAAACTCGTTTTTTCAACAAAACTTTAATATTTTGTACTGAACCCATCCTCGAATACGTCGCCGTTGTGCTGCCCGCGCGCAGACGCGTGTTTTGACACCCCACTCGCCGGTCTAGCTCTGAAAAACGGAAAAAATTATCTACCTAAGCGATACACCGTTCTCCATACAGTACGAAATCTTGAAAACGAATTGTGCGATTTCCTCGCGGTTTTCGACGCTATCCGTCGTGATTAGGCTACGGCACATCGTTTCAGCTGTCACAATCCATTTCTCTTCATGGGAAGTGGTCAAAACAGCTAATTGAAGTTTTCGTCAATTAATAAAACAATAGTGTAAATTTGCTTAAAATTCCTGCCATAAACTAAGTTTATTTTCACATAATCAAGTACTTACCGGCCGCACCTTCCGTGTGGACCGCGATCCGCGATCGTTTCAGCCCTTTGGGGGGCCCAAATAGCGTGATTTCCTGCAAAAACGATAAAAAACTCGTTTTTTCAACAAAACTTTAATATTTTGTACTGAACCCATCCTCGAATACGTCGCCGTTGTGCTGCCCGCGCGCAGACGCGTGTTTTGACACCCCACTCGCCGGTCTAGCTCTGAAAAACGGAAAAAATTATCTACCTAAGCGATACACCGTTCTCCATACAGTACGAAATCTTGAAAACGAATTGTGCGATTTCCTCGCGGTTTTCGACGCTATCCGTCGTGATTAGGCTACGGCACATCGTTTCAGCTGTCACAATCCATTTCTCTTCATGGGAAGTGGTCAAAACAGCTAATTGAAGTTTTCGTCAATTAATAAAACAATAGTGTAAATTTGCTTAAAATTCCTGCCATAAACTAAGTTTATTTTCACATAATCAAGTACTTACCGGCCGCACCTTCCGTGTGGACCGCGATCCGCGATCGTTTCAGCCCTTTGGGGGGCCCAAATAGCGTGATTTCCTGCAAAAACGATAAAAAACTCGTTTTTTCAACAAAACTTTAATATTTTGTACTGAACCCATCCTCGAATACGTCGCCGTTGTGCTGCCCGCGCGCAGACGCGTGTTTTGACACCCCACTCGCCGGTCTAGCTCTGAAAAACGGAAAAAATTATCTACCTAAGCGATACACCGTTCTCCATACAGTACGAAATCTTGAAAACGAATTGTGCGATTTCCTCGCGGTTTTCGACGCTATCCGTCGTGATTAGGCTACGGCACATCGTTTCAGCTGTCACAATCCATTTCTCTTCATGGGAAGTGGTCAAAACAGCTAATTGAAGTTTTCGTCAATTAATAAAACAATAGTGTAAATTTGCTTAAAATTCCTGCCATAAACTAAGTTTATTTTCACATAATCAAGTACTTACCGGCCGCACCTTCCGTGTGGACCGCGATCCGCGATCGTTTCAGCCCTTTGGGGGGCCCAAATAGCGTGATTTCCTGCAAAAACGATAAAAAACTCGTTTTTTCAACAAAACTTTAATATTTTGTACTGAACCCATCCTCGAATACGTCGCCGTTGTGCTGCCCGCGCGCAGACGCGTGTTTTGACACCCCACTCGCCGGTCTAGCTCTGAAAAACGGAAAAAATTATCTACCTAAGCGATACACCGTTCTCCATACAGTACGAAATCTTGAAAACGAATTGTGCGATTTCCTCGCGGTTTTCGACGCTATCCGTCGTGATTAGGCTACGGCACATCGTTTCAGCTGTCACAATCCATTTCTCTTCATGGGAAGTGGTCAAAACAGCTAATTGAAGTTTTCGTCAATTAATAAAACAATAGTGTAAATTTGCTTAAAATTCCTGCCATAAACTAAGTTTATTTTCACATAATCAAGTACTTACCGGCCGCACCTTCCGTGTGGACCGCGATCCGCGATCGTTTCAGCCCTTTGGGGGGCCCAAATAGCGTGATTTCCTGCAAAAACGATAAAAAACTCGTTTTTTCAACAAAACTTTAATATTTTGTACTGAACCCATCCTCGAATACGTCGCCGTTGTGCTGCCCGCGCGCAGACGCGTGTTTTGACACCCCACTCGCCGGTCTAGCTCTGAAAAACGGAAAAAATTATCTACCTAAGCGATACACCGTTCTCCATACAGTACGAAATCTTGAAAACGAATTGTGCGATTTCCTCGCGGTTTTCGACGCTATCCGTCGTGATTAGGCTACGGCACATCGTTTCAGCTGTCACAATCCATTTCTCTTCATGGGAAGTGGTCAAAACAGCTAATTGAAGTTTTCGTCAATTAATAAAACAATAGTGTAAATTTGCTTAAAATTCCTGCCATAAAGTAAGTTTATTTTCACATAATCAAGTACTTACCGGCCGCACCTTCCGTGTGGACCGCGATCCGCGATCGTTTCAGCCCTTTGGGGGGCCCAAATAGCGTGATTTCCTGCAAAAACGATAAAAAACTCGTTTTTTCAACAAAACTTTAATATTTTGTACTGAACCCATCCTCGAATACGTCGCCGTTGTGCTGCCCGCGCGCAGACGCGTGTTTTGACACCCCACTCGCCGGTCTAGCTCTGAAAAACGGAAAAAATTATCTACCTAAGCGATACACCGTTCTCCATACAGTACGAAATCTTGAAAACGAATTGTGCGATTTCCTCGCGGTTTTCGACGCTATCCGTCGTGATTAGGCTACGGCACATCGTTTCAGCTGTCACAATCCATTTCTCTTCATGGGAAGTGGTCAAAACAGCTAATTGAAGTTTTCGTCAATTAATAAAACAATAGTGTAAATTTGCTTAAAATTCCTGCCATAAACTAAGTTTATTTTCACATAATCAAGTACTTACCGGCCGCACCTTCCGTGTGGACCGCGATCCGCGATCGTTTCAGCCCTTTGGGGGGCCCAAATAGCGTGATTTCCTGCAAAAACGATAAAAAACTCGTTTTTTCAACAAAACTTTAATATTTTGTACTGAACCCATCCTCGAATACGTCGCCGTTGTGCTGCCCGCGCGCAGACGCGTGTTTTGACACCCCACTCGCCGGTCTAGCTCTGAAAAACGGAAAAAATTATCTACCTAAGCGATACACCGTTCTCCATACAGTACGAAATCTTGAAAACGAATTGTGCGATTTCCTCGCGGTTTTCGACGCTATCCGTCGTGATTAGGCTACGGCACATCGTTTCAGCTGTCACAATCCATTTCTCTTCATGGGAAGTGGTCAAAACAGCTAATTGAAGTTTTCGTCAATTAATAAAACAATAGTGTAAATTTGCTTAAAATTCCTGCCATAAACTAAGTTTATTTTCACATAATCAAGTACTTACCGGCCGCACCTTCCGTGTGGACCGCGATCCGCGATCGTTTCAGCCCTTTGGGGGGCCCAAATAGCGTGATTTCCTGCAAAAACGATAAAAAACTCGTTTTTTCAACAAAACTTTAATATTTTGTACTGAACCCATCCTCGAATACGTCGCCGTTGTGCTGCCCGCGCGCAGACGCGTGTTTTGACACCCCACTCGCCGGTCTAGCTCTGAAAAACGGAAAAAATTATCTACCTAAGCGATACACCGTTCTCCATACAGTACGAAATCTTGAAAACGAATTGTGCGATTTCCTCGCGGTTTTCGACGCTATCCGTCGTGATTAGGCTACGGCACATCGTTTCAGCTGTCACAATCCATTTCTCTTCATGGGAAGTGGTCAAAACAGCTAATTGAAGTTTTCGTCAATTAATAAAACAATAGTGTAAATTTGCTTAAAATTCCTGCCATAAACTAAGTTTATTTTCACATAATCAAGTACTTACCGGCCGCACCTTCCGTGTGGACCGCGATCCGCGATCGTTTCAGCCCTTTGGGGGGCCCAAATAGCGTGATTTCCTGCAAAAACGATAAAAAACTCGTTTTTTCAACAAAACTTTAATATTTTGTACTGAACCCATCCTCGAATACGTCGCCGTTGTGCTGCCCGCGCGCAGACGCGTGTTTTGACACCCCACTCGCCGGTCTAGCTCTGAAAAACGGAAAAAATTATCTACCTAAGCGATACACCGTTCTCCATACAGTACGAAATCTTGAAAACGAATTGTGCGATTTCCTCGCGGTTTTCGACGCTATCCGTCGTGATTAGGCTACGGCACATCGTTTCAGCTGTCACAATCCATTTCTCTTCATGGGAAGTGGTCAAAACAGCTAATTGAAGTTTTCGTCAATTAATAAAACAATAGTGTAAATTTGCTTAAAATTCCTGCCATAAACTAAGTTTATTTTCACATAATCAAGTACTTACCGGCCGCACCTTCCGTGTGGACCGCGATCCGCGATCGTTTCAGCCCTTTGGGGGGCCCAAATAGCGTGATTTCCTGCAAAAACGATAAAAAACTCGTTTTTTCAACAAAACTTTAATATTTTGTACTGAACCCATCCTCGAATACGTCGCCGTTGTGCTGCCCGCGCGCAGACGCGTGTTTTGACACCCCACTCGCCGGTCTAGCTCTGAAAAACGGAAAAAATTATCTACCTAAGCGATACACCGTTCTCCATACAGTACGAAATCTTGAAAACGAATTGTGCGATTTCCTCGCGGTTTTCGACGCTATCCGTCGTGATTAGGCTACGGCACATCGTTTCAGCTGTCACAATCCATTTCTCTTCATGGGAAGTGGTCAAAACAGCTAATTGAAGTTTTCGTCAATTAATAAAACAATAGTGTAAATTTGCTTAAAATTCCTGCCATAAACTAAGTTTATTTTCACATAATCAAGTACTTACCGGCCGCACCTTCCGTGTGGACCGCGATCCGCGATCGTTTCAGCCCTTTGGGGGGCCCAAATAGCGTGATTTCCTGCAAAAACGATAAAAAACTCGTTTTTTCAACAAAACTTTAATATTTTGTACTGAACCCATCCTCGAATACGTCGCCGTTGTGCTGCCCGCGCGCAGACGCGTGTTTTGACACCCCACTCGCCGGTCTAGCTCTGAAAAACGGAAAAAATTATCTACCTAAGCGATACACCGTTCTCCATACAGTACGAAATCTTGAAAACGAATTGTGCGATTTCCTCGCGGTTTTCGACGCTATCCGTCGTGATTAGGCTACGGCACATCGTTTCAGCTGTCACAATCCATTTCTCTTCATGGGAAGTGGTCAAAACAGCTAATTGAAGTTTTCGTCAATTAATAAAACAATAGTGTAAATTTGCTTAAAATTCCTGCCATAAACTAAGTTTATTTTCACATAATCAAGTACTTACCGGCCGCACCTTCCGTGTGGACCGCGATCCGCGATCGTTTCAGCCCTTTGGGGGGCCCAAATAGCGTGATTTCCTGCAAAAACGATAAAAAACTCGTTTTTTCAACAAAACTTTAATATTTTGTACTGAACCCATCCTCGAATACGTCGCCGTTGTGCTGCCCGCGCGCAGACGCGTGTTTTGACACCCCACTCGCCGGTCTAGCTCTGAAAAACGGAAAAAATTATCTACCTAAGCGATACACCGTTCTCCATACAGTACGAAATCTTGAAAACGAATTGTGCGATTTCCTCGCGGTTTTCGACGCTATCCGTCGTGATTAGGCTACGGCACATCGTTTCAGCTGTCACAATCCATTTCTCTTCATGGGAAGTGGTCAAAACAGCTAATTGAAGTTTTCGTCAATTAATAAAACAATAGTGTAAATTTGCTTAAAATTCCTGCCATAAACTAAGTTTATTTTCACATAATCAAGTACTTACCGGCCGCACCTTCCGTGTGGACCGCGATCCGCGATCGTTTCAGCCCTTTGGGGGGCCCAAATAGCGTGATTTCCTGCAAAAACGATAAAAAACTCGTTTTTTCAACAAAACTTTAATATTTTGTACTGAACCCATCCTCGAATACGTCGCCGTTGTGCTGCCCGCGCGCAGACGCGTGTTTTGACACCCCACTCGCCGGTCTAGCTCTGAAAAACGGAAAAAATTATCTACCTAAGCGATACACCGTTCTCCATACAGTACGAAATCTTGAAAACGAATTGTGCGATTTCCTCGCGGTTTTCGACGCTATCCGTCGTGATTAGGCTACGGCACATCGTTTCAGCTGTCACAATCCATTTCTCTTCATGGGAAGTGGTCAAAACAGCTAATTGAAGTTTTCGTCAATTAATAAAACAATAGTGTAAATTTGCTTAAAATTCCTGCCATAAACTAAGTTTATTTTCACATAATCAAGTACTTACCGGCCGCACCTTCCGTGTGGACCGCGATCCGCGATCGTTTCAGCCCTTTGGGGGGCCCAAATAGCGTGATTTCCTGCAAAAACGATAAAAAACTCGTTTTTTCAACAAAACTTTAATATTTTGTACTGAACCCATCCTCGAATACGTCGCCGTTGTGCTGCCCGCGCGCAGACGCGTGTTTTGACACCCCACTCGCCGGTCTAGCTCTGAAAAACGGAAAAAATTATCTACCTAAGCGATACACCGTTCTCCATACAGTACGAAATCTTGAAAACGAATTGTGCGATTTCCTCGCGGTTTTCGACGCTATCCGTCGTGATTAGGCTACGGCACATCGTTTCAGCTGTCACAATCCATTTCTCTTCATGGGAAGTGGTCAAAACAGCTAATTGAAGTTTTCGTCAATTAATAAAACAATAGTGTAAATTTGCTTAAAATTCCTGCCATAAACTAAGTTTATTTTCACATAATCAAGTACTTACCGGCCGCACCTTCCGTGTGGACCGCGATCCGCGATCGTTTCAGCCCTTTGGGGGGCCCAAATAGCGTGATTTCCTGCAAAAACGATAAAAAACTCGTTTTTTCAACAAAACTTTAATATTTTGTACTGAACCCATCCTCGAATACGTCGCCGTTGTGCTGCCCGCGCGCAGACGCGTGTTTTGACACCCCACTCGCCGGTCTAGCTCTGAAAAACGGAAAAAATTATCTACCTAAGCGATACACCGTTCTCCATACAGTACGAAATCTTGAAAACGAATTGTGCGATTTCCTCGCGGTTTTCGACGCTATCCGTCGTGATTAGGCTACGGCACATCGTTTCAGCTGTCACAATCCATTTCTCTTCATGGGAAGTGGTCAAAACAGCTAATTGAAGTTTTCGTCAATTAATAAAACAATAGTGTAAATTTGCTTAAAATTCCTGCCATAAACTAAGTTTATTTTCACATAATCAAGTACTTACCGGCCGCACCTTCCGTGTGGACCGCGATCCGCGATCGTTTCAGCCCTTTGGGGGGCCCAAATAGCGTGATTTCCTGCAAAAACGATAAAAAACTCGTTTTTTCAACAAAACTTTAATATTTTGTACTGAACCCATCCTCGAATACGTCGCCGTTGTGCTGCCCGCGCGCAGACGCGTGTTTTGACACCCCACTCGCCGGTCTAGCTCTGAAAAACGGAAAAAATTATCTACCTAAGCGATACACCGTTCTCCATACAGTACGAAATCTTGAAAACGAATTGTGCGATTTCCTCGCGGTTTTCGACGCTATCCGTCGTGATTAGGCTACGGCACATCGTTTCAGCTGTCACAATCCATTTCTCTTCATGGGAAGTGGTCAAAACAGCTAATTGAAGTTTTCGTCAATTAATAAAACAATAGTGTAAATTTGCTTAAAATTCCTGCCATAAACTAAGTTTATTTTCACATAATCAAGTACTTACCGGCCGCACCTTCCGTGTGGACCGCGATCCGCGATCGTTTCAGCCCTTTGGGGGGCCCAAATAGCGTGATTTCCTGCAAAAACGATAAAAAACTCGTTTTTTCAACAAAACTTTAATATTTTGTACTGAACCCATCCTCGAATACGTCGCCGTTGTGCTGCCCGCGCGCAGACGCGTGTTTTGACACCCCACTCGCCGGTCTAGCTCTGAAAAACGGAAAAAATTATCTACCTAAGCGATACACCGTTCTCCATACAGTACGAAATCTTGAAAACGAATTGTGCGATTTCCTCGCGGTTTTCGACGCTATCCGTCGTGATTAGGCTACGGCACATCGTTTCAGCTGTCACAATCCATTTCTCTTCATGGGAAGTGGTCAAAACAGCTAATTGAAGTTTTCGTCAATTAATAAAACAATAGTGTAAATTTGCTTAAAATTCCTGCCATAAACTAAGTTTATTTTCACATAATCAAGTACTTACCGGCCGCACCTTCCGTGTGGACCGCGATCCGCGATCGTTTCAGCCCTTTGGGGGGCCCAAATAGCGTGATTTCCTGCAAAAACGATAAAAAACTCGTTTTTTCAACAAAACTTTAATATTTTGTACTGAACCCATCCTCGAATACGTCGCCGTTGTGCTGCCCGCGCGCAGACGCGTGTTTTGACACCCCACTCGCCGGTCTAGCTCTGAAAAACGGAAAAAATTATCTACCTAAGCGATACACCGTTCTCCATACAGTACGAAATCTTGAAAACGAATTGTGCGATTTCCTCGCGGTTTTCGACGCTATCCGTCGTGATTAGGCTACGGCACATCGTTTCAGCTGTCACAATCCATTTCTCTTCATGGGAAGTGGTCAAAACAGCTAATTGAAGTTTTCGTCAATTAATAAAACAATAGTGTAAATTTGCTTAAAATTCCTGCCATAAACTAAGTTTATTTTCACATAATCAAGTACTTACCGGCCGCACCTTCCGTGTGGACCGCGATCCGCGATCGTTTCAGCCCTTTGGGGGGCCCAAATAGCGTGATTTCCTGCAAAAACGATAAAAAACTCGTTTTTTCAACAAAACTTTAATATTTTGTACTGAACCCATCCTCGAATACGTCGCCGTTGTGCTGCCCGCGCGCAGACGCGTGTTTTGACACCCCACTCGCCGGTCTAGCTCTGAAAAACGGAAAAAATTATCTACCTAAGCGATACACCGTTCTCCATACAGTACGAAATCTTGAAAACGAATTGTGCGATTTCCTCGCGGTTTTCGACGCTATCCGTCGTGATTAGGCTACGGCACATCGTTTCAGCTGTCACAATCCATTTCTCTTCATGGGAAGTGGTCAAAACAGCTAATTGAAGTTTTCGTCAATTAATAAAACAATAGTGTAAATTTGCTTAAAATTCCTGCCATAAACTAAGTTTATTTTCACATAATCAAGTACTTACCGGCCGCACCTTCCGTGTGGACCGCGATCCGCGATCGTTTCAGCCCTTTGGGGGGCCCAAATAGCGTGATTTCCTGCAAAAACGATAAAAAACTCGTTTTTTCAACAAAACTTTAATATTTTGTACTGAACCCATCCTCGAATACGTCGCCGTTGTGCTGCCCGCGCGCAGACGCGTGTTTTGACACCCCACTCGCCGGTCTAGCTCTGAAAAACGGAAAAAATTATCTACCTAAGCGATACACCGTTCTCCATACAGTACGAAATCTTGAAAACGAATTGTGCGATTTCCTCGCGGTTTTCGACGCTATCCGTCGTGATTAGGCTACGGCACATCGTTTCAGCTGTCACAATCCATTTCTCTTCATGGGAAGTGGTCAAAACAGCTAATTGAAGTTTTCGTCAATTAATAAAACAATAGTGTAAATTTGCTTAAAATTCCTGCCATAAACTAAGTTTATTTTCACATAATCAAGTACTTACCGGCCGCACCTTCCGTGTGGACCGCGATCCGCGATCGTTTCAGCCCTTTGGGGGGCCCAAATAGCGTGATTTCCTGCAAAAACGATAAAAAACTCGTTTTTTCAACAAAACTTTAATATTTTGTACTGAACCCATCCTCGAATACGTCGCCGTTGTGCTGCCCGCGCGCAGACGCGTGTTTTGACACCCCACTCGCCGGTCTAGCTCTGAAAAACGGAAAAAATTATCTACCTAAGCGATACACCGTTCTCCATACAGTACGAAATCTTGAAAACGAATTGTGCGATTTCCTCGCGGTTTTCGACGCTATCCGTCGTGATTAGGCTACGGCACATCGTTTCAGCTGTCACAATCCATTTCTCTTCATGGGAAGTGGTCAAAACAGCTAATTGAAGTTTTCGTCAATTAATAAAACAATAGTGTAAATTTGCTTAAAATTCCTGCCATAAACTAAGTTTATTTTCACATAATCAAGTACTTACCGGCCGCACCTTCCGTGTGGACCGCGATCCGCGATCGTTTCAGCCCTTTGGGGGGCCCAAATAGCGTGATTTCCTGCAAAAACAATAAAAAACTCGTTTTTTCAACAAAACTTTAATATTTTGTACTGAACCCATCCTCGAATACGTCGCCGTTGTGCTGCCCGCGCGCAGACGCGTGTTTTGACACCCCACTCGCCGGTCTAGCTCTGAAAAACGGAAAAAATTTTTGCTTAGGTACTTGACACGTAAAATCTACCTAAGCGATACACCGTTCTCCATACAGTACGAAATCTTGAAAACGAATTGTGCGATTTCCTCGCGGTTTTCGACGCTATCCGTCGTGATTAGGCTACGGCACATCGTTTCAGCTGTCACAATCCATTTCTCTTCATGGGAAGTGGTCAAAACAGCTAATTGAAGTTTTCGTCAATTAATAAAACAATAGTGTAAATTTGCTTAAAATTCCTGCCATAAACTAAGTTTATTTTCACATAATCAAGTACTTACCGGCCGCACCTTCCGTGTGGACCGCGATCCGCGATCGTTTCAGCCCTTTGGGGGGCCCAAATAGCGTGATTTCCTGCAAAAACAATAAAAAACTCGTTTTTTCAACAAAACTTTAATATTTTGTACTGAACCCATCCTCGAATACGTCGCCGTTGTGCTGCCCGCGCGCAGACGCGTGTTTTGACACCCCACTCGCCGGTCTAGCTCTGAAAAACGGAAAAAATTTTTGCTTAGGTACTTGACACGTAAAATCTACCTAAGCGATACACCGTTCTCCATACAGTACGAAATCTTGAAAACGAATTGTGCGATTTCCTCGCGGTTTTCGACGCTATCCGTCGTGATTAGGCTACGGCACATCGTTTCAGCTGTCACAATCCATTTCTCTTCATGGGAAGTGGTCAAAACAGCTAATTGAAGTTTTCGTCAATTAATAAAACAATAGTGTAAATTTGCTTAAAATTCCTGCCATAAACTAAGTTTATTTTCACATAATCAAGTACTTACCGGCCGCACCTTCCGTGTGGACCGCGATCCGCGATCGTTTCAGCCCTTTGGGGGGCCCAAATAGCGTGATTTCCTGCAAAAACAATAAAAAACTCGTTTTTTCAACAAAACTTTAATATTTTGTACTGAACCCATCCTCGAATACGTCGCCGTTGTGCTGCCCGCGCGCAGACGCGTGTTTTGACACCCCACTCGCCGGTCTAGCTCTGAAAAACGGAAAAAATTTTTGCTTAGGTACTTGACACGTAAAATCTACCTAAGCGATACACCGTTCTCCATACAGTACGAAATCTTGAAAACGAATTGTGCGATTTCCTCGCGGTTTTCGACGCTATCCGTCGTGATTAGGCTACGGCACATCGTTTCAGCTGTCACAATCCATTTCTCTTCATGGGAAGTGGTCAAAACAGCTAATTGAAGTTTTCGTCAATTAATAAAACAATAGTGTAAATTTGCTTAAAATTCCTGCCATAAACTAAGTTTATTTTCACATAATCAAGTACTTACCGGCCGCACCTTCCGTGTGGACCGCGATCCGCGATCGTTTCAGCCCTTTGGGGGGCCCAAATAGCGTGATTTCCTGCAAAAACAATAAAAAACTCGTTTTTTCAACAAAACTTTAATATTTTGTACTGAACCCATCCTCGAATACGTCGCCGTTGTGCTGCCCGCGCGCAGACGCGTGTTTTGACACCCCACTCGCCGGTCTAGCTCTGAAAAACGGAAAAAATTTTTGCTTAGGTACTTGACACGTAAAATCTACCTAAGCGATACACCGTTCTCCATACAGTACGAAATCTTGAAAACGAATTGTGCGATTTCCTCGCGGTTTTCGACGCTATCCGTCGTGATTAGGCTACGGCACATCGTTTCAGCTGTCACAATCCATTTCTCTTCATGGGAAGTGGTCAAAACAGCTAATTGAAGTTTTCGTCAATTAATAAAACAATAGTGTAAATTTGCTTAAAATTCCTGCCATAAACTAAGTTTATTTTCACATAATCAAGTACTTACCGGCCGCACCTTCCGTGTGGACCGCGATCCGCGATCGTTTCAGCCCTTTGGGGGGCCCAAATAGCGTGATTTCCTGCAAAAACAATAAAAAACTCGTTTTTTCAACAAAACTTTAATATTTTGTACTGAACCCATCCTCGAATACGTCGCCGTTGTGCTGCCCGCGCGCAGACGCGTGTTTTGACACCCCACTCGCCGGTCTAGCTCTGAAAAACGGAAAAAATTTTTGCTTAGGTACTTGACACGTAAAATCTACCTAAGCGATACACCGTTCTCCATACAGTACGAAATCTTGAAAACGAATTGTGCGATTTCCTCGCGGTTTTCGACGCTATCCGTCGTGATTAGGCTACGGCACATCGTTTCAGCTGTCACAATCCATTTCTCTTCATGGGAAGTGGTCAAAACAGCTAATTGAAGTTTTCGTCAATTAATAAAACAATAGTGTAAATTTGCTTAAAATTCCTGCCATAAACTAAGTTTATTTTCACATAATCAAGTACTTACCGGCCGCACCTTCCGTGTGGACCGCGATCCGCGATCGTTTCAGCCCTTTGGGGGGCCCAAATAGCGTGATTTCCTGCAAAAACAATAAAAAACTCGTTTTTTCAACAAAACTTTAATATTTTGTACTGAACCCATCCTCGAATACGTCGCCGTTGTGCTGCCCGCGCGCAGACGCGTGTTTTGACACCCCACTCGCCGGTCTAGCTCTGAAAAACGGAAAAAATTTTTGCTTAGGTACTTGACACGTAAAATCTACCTAAGCGATACACCGTTCTCCATACAGTACGAAATCTTGAAAACGAATTGTGCGATTTCCTCGCGGTTTTCGACGCTATCCGTCGTGATTAGGCTACGGCACATCGTTTCAGCTGTCACAATCCATTTCTCTTCATGGGAAGTGGTCAAAACAGCTAATTGAAGTTTTCGTCAATTAATAAAACAATAGTGTAAATTTGCTTAAAATTCCTGCCATAAACTAAGTTTATTTTCACATAATCAAGTACTTACCGGCCGCACCTTCCGTGTGGACCGCGATCCGCGATCGTTTCAGCCCTTTGGGGGGCCCAAATAGCGTGATTTCCTGCAAAAACAATAAAAAACTCGTTTTTTCAACAAAACTTTAATATTTTGTACTGAACCCATCCTCGAATACGTCGCCGTTGTGCTGCCCGCGCGCAGACGCGTGTTTTGACACCCCACTCGCCGGTCTAGCTCTGAAAAACGGAAAAAATTTTTGCTTAGGTACTTGACACGTAAAATCTACCTAAGCGATACACCGTTCTCCATACAGTACGAAATCTTGAAAACGAATTGTGCGATTTCCTCGCGGTTTTCGACGCTATCCGTCGTGATTAGGCTACGGCACATCGTTTCAGCTGTCACAATCCATTTCTCTTCATGGGAAGTGGTCAAAACAGCTAATTGAAGTTTTCGTCAATTAATAAAACAATAGTGTAAATTTGCTTAAAATTCCTGCCATAAACTAAGTTTATTTTCACATAATCAAGTACTTACCGGCCGCACCTTCCGTGTGGACCGCGATCCGCGATCGTTTCAGCCCTTTGGGGGGCCCAAATAGCGTGATTTCCTGCAAAAACAATAAAAAACTCGTTTTTTCAACAAAACTTTAATATTTTGTACTGAACCCATCCTCGAATACGTCGCCGTTGTGCTGCCCGCGCGCAGACGCGTGTTTTGACACCCCACTCGCCGGTCTAGCTCTGAAAAACGGAAAAAATTTTTGCTTAGGTACTTGACACGTAAAATCTACCTAAGCGATACACCGTTCTCCATACAGTACGAAATCTTGAAAACGAATTGTGCGATTTCCTCGCGGTTTTCGACGCTATCCGTCGTGATTAGGCTACGGCACATCGTTTCAGCTGTCACAATCCATTTCTCTTCATGGGAAGTGGTCAAAACAGCTAATTGAAGTTTTCGTCAATTAATAAAACAATAGTGTAAATTTGCTTAAAATTCCTGCCATAAACTAAGTTTATTTTCACATAATCAAGTACTTACCGGCCGCACCTTCCGTGTGGACCGCGATCCGCGATCGTTTCAGCCCTTTGGGGGGCCCAAATAGCGTGATTTCCTGCAAAAACAATAAAAAACTCGTTTTTTCAACAAAACTTTAATATTTTGTACTGAACCCATCCTCGAATACGTCGCCGTTGTGCTGCCCGCGCGCAGACGCGTGTTTTGACACCCCACTCGCCGGTCTAGCTCTGAAAAACGGAAAAAATTTTTGCTTAGGTACTTGACACGTAAAATCTACCTAAGCGATACACCGTTCTCCATACAGTACGAAATCTTGAAAACGAATTGTGCGATTTCCTCGCGGTTTTCGACGCTATCCGTCGTGATTAGGCTACGGCACATCGTTTCAGCTGTCACAATCCATTTCTCTTCATGGGAAGTGGTCAAAACAGCTAATTGAAGTTTTCGTCAATTAATAAAACAATAGTGTAAATTTGCTTAAAATTCCTGCCATAAACTAAGTTTATTTTCACATAATCAAGTACTTACCGGCCGCACCTTCCGTGTGGACCGCGATCCGCGATCGTTTCAGCCCTTTGGGGGGCCCAAATAGCGTGATTTCCTGCAAAAACAATAAAAAACTCGTTTTTTCAACAAAACTTTAATATTTTGTACTGAACCCATCCTCGAATACGTCGCCGTTGTGCTGCCCGCGCGCAGACGCGTGTTTTGACACCCCACTCGCCGGTCTAGCTCTGAAAAACGGAAAAAATTTTTGCTTAGGTACTTGACACGTAAAATCTACCTAAGCGATACACCGTTCTCCATACAGTACGAAATCTTGAAAACGAATTGTGCGATTTCCTCGCGGTTTTCGACGCTATCCGTCGTGATTAGGCTACGGCACATCGTTTCAGCTGTCACAATCCATTTCTCTTCATGGGAAGTGGTCAAAACAGCTAATTGAAGTTTTCGTCAATTAATAAAACAATAGTGTAAATTTGCTTAAAATTCCTGCCATAAACTAAGTTTATTTTCACATAATCAAGTACTTACCGGCCGCACCTTCCGTGTGGACCGCGATCCGCGATCGTTTCAGCCCTTTGGGGGGCCCAAATAGCGTGATTTCCTGCAAAAACAATAAAAAACTCGTTTTTTCAACAAAACTTTAATATTTTGTACTGAACCCATCCTCGAATACGTCGCCGTTGTGCTGCCCGCGCGCAGACGCGTGTTTTGACACCCCACTCGCCGGTCTAGCTCTGAAAAACGGAAAAAATTTTTGCTTAGGTACTTGACACGTAAAATCTACCTAAGCGATACACCGTTCTCCATACAGTACGAAATCTTGAAAACGAATTGTGCGATTTCCTCGCGGTTTTCGACGCTATCCGTCGTGATTAGGCTACGGCACATCGTTTCAGCTGTCACAATCCATTTCTCTTCATGGGAAGTGGTCAAAACAGCTAATTGAAGTTTTCGTCAATTAATAAAACAATAGTGTAAATTTGCTTAAAATTCCTGCCATAAACTAAGTTTATTTTCACATAATCAAGTACTTACCGGCCGCACCTTCCGTGTGGACCGCGATCCGCGATCGTTTCAGCCCTTTGGGGGGCCCAAATAGCGTGATTTCCTGCAAAAACAATAAAAAACTCGTTTTTTCAACAAAACTTTAATATTTTGTACTGAACCTATCCTCGAATACGTCGCCGTTGTGCTGCCCGCGCGCAGACGCGTGTTTTGACACCCCACTCGCCGGTCTAGCTCTGAAAAACGGAAAAAATTTTTGCTTAGGTACTTGACACGTAAAATCTACCTAAGCGATACACCGTTCTCCATACAGTACGAAATCTTGAAAACGAATTGTGCGATTTCCTCGCGGTTTTCGACGCTATCCGTCGTGATTAGGCTACGGCACATCGTTTCAGCTGTCACAATCCATTTCTCTTCATGGGAAGTGGTCAAAACAGCTAATTGAAGTTTTCGTCAATTAATAAAACAATAGTGTAAATTTGCTTAAAATTCCTGCCATAAACTAAGTTTATTTTCACATAATCAAGTACTTACCGGCCGCACCTTCCGTGTGGACCGCGATCCGCGATCGTTTCAGCCCTTTGGGGGGCCCAAATAGCGTGATTTCCTGCAAAAACAATAAAAAACTCGTTTTTTCAACAAAACTTTAATATTTTGTACTGAACCCATCCTCGAATACGTCGCCGTTGTGCTGCCCGCGCGCAGACGCGTGTTTTGACACCCCACTCGCCGGTCTAGCTCTGAAAAACGGAAAAAATTTTTGCTTAGGTACTTGACACGTAAAATCTACCTAAGCGATACACCGTTCTCCATACAGTACGAAATCTTGAAAACGAATTGTGCGATTTCCTCGCGGTTTTCGACGCTATCCGTCGTGATTAGGCTACGGCACATCGTTTCAGCTGTCACAATCCATTTCTCTTCATGGGAAGTGGTCAAAACAGCTAATTGAAGTTTTCGTCAATTAATAAAACAATAGTGTAAATTTGCTTAAAATTCCTGCCATAAACTAAGTTTATTTTCACATAATCAAGTACTTACCGGCCGCACCTTCCGTGTGGACCGCGATCCGCGATCGTTTCAGCCCTTTGGGGGGCCCAAATAGCGTGATTTCCTGCAAAAACAATAAAAAACTCGTTTTTTCAACAAAACTTTAATATTTTGTACTGAACCCATCCTCGAATACGTCGCCGTTGTGCTGCCCGCGCGCAGACGCGTGTTTTGACACCCCACTCGCCGGTCTAGCTCTGAAAAACGGAAAAAATTTTTGCTTAGGTACTTGACACGTAAAATCTACCTAAGCGATACACCGTTCTCCATACAGTACGAAATCTTGAAAACGAATTGTGCGATTTCCTCGCGGTTTTCGACGCTATCCGTCGTGATTAGGCTACGGCACATCGTTTCAGCTGTCACAATCCATTTCTCTTCATGGGAAGTGGTCAAAACAGCTAATTGAAGTTTTCGTCAATTAATAAAACAATAGTGTAAATTTGCTTAAAATTCCTGCCATAAACTAAGTTTATTTTCACATAATCAAGTACTTACCGGCCGCACCTTCCGTGTGGACCGCGATCCGCGATCGTTTCAGCCCTTTGGGGGGCCCAAATAGCGTGATTTCCTGCAAAAACAATAAAAAACTCGTTTTTTCAACAAAACTTTAATATTTTGTACTGAACCCATCCTCGAATACGTCGCCGTTGTGCTGCCCGCGCGCAGACGCGTGTTTTGACACCCCACTCGCCGGTCTAGCTCTGAAAAACGGAAAAAATTTTTGCTTAGGTACTTGACACGTAAAATCTACCTAAGCGATACACCGTTCTCCATACAGTACGAAATCTTGAAAACGAATTGTGCGATTTCCTCGCGGTTTTCGACGCTATCCGTCGTGATTAGGCTACGGCACATCGTTTCAGCTGTCACAATCCATTTCTCTTCATGGGAAGTGGTCAAAACAGCTAATTGAAGTTTTCGTCAATTAATAAAACAATAGTGTAAATTTGCTTAAAATTCCTGCCATAAACTAAGTTTATTTTCACATAATCAAGTACTTACCGGCCGCACCTTCCGTGTGGACCGCGATCCGCGATCGTTTCAGCCCTTTGGGGGGCCCAAATAGCGTGATTTCCTGCAAAAACAATAAAAAACTCGTTTTTTCAACAAAACTTTAATATTTTGTACTGAACCCATCCTCGAATACGTCGCCGTTGTGCTGCCCGCGCGCAGACGCGTGTTTTGACACCCCACTCGCCGGTCTAGCTCTGAAAAACGGAAAAAATTTTTGCTTAGGTACTTGACACGTAAAATCTACCTAAGCGATACACCGTTCTCCATACAGTACGAAATCTTGAAAACGAATTGTGCGATTTCCTCGCGGTTTTCGACGCTATCCGTCGTGATTAGGCTACGGCACATCGTTTCAGCTGTCACAATCCATTTCTCTTCATGGGAAGTGGTCAAAACAGCTAATTGAAGTTTTCGTCAATTAATAAAACAATAGTGTAAATTTGCTTAAAATTCCTGCCATAAACATAAGTTTATTTTCACATAATCAAGTACTTACCGGCCGCACCTTCCGTGTGGACCGCGATCCGCGATCGTTTCAGCCCTTTGGGGGGCCCAAATAGCGTGATTTCCTGCAAAAACAATAAAAAACTCGTTTTTTCAACAAAACTTTAATATTTTGTACTGAACCCATCCTCGAATACGTCGCCGTTGTGCTGCCCGCGCGCAGACGCGTGTTTTGACACCCCACTCGCCGGTCTAGCTCTGAAAAACGGAAAAAATTTTTGCTTAGGTACTTGACACGTAAAATCTACCTAAGCGATACACCGTTCTCCATACAGTACGAAATCTTGAAAACGAATTGTGCGATTTCCTCGCGGTTTTCGACGCTATCCGTCGTGATTAGGCTACGGCACATCGTTTCAGCTGTCACAATCCATTTCTCTTCATGGGAAGTGGTCAAAACAGCTAATTGAAGTTTTCGTCAATTAATAAAACAATAGTGTAAATTTGCTTAAAATTCCTGCCATAAACTAAGTTTATTTTCACATAATCAAGTACTTACCGGCCGCACCTTCCGTGTGGACCGCGATCCGCGATCGTTTCAGCCCTTTGGGGGGCCCAAATAGCGTGATTTCCTGCAAAAACAAAAAAAAACTCGTTTTTTCAACAAAACTTTAATATTTTGTACTGAACCCATCCTCGAATACGTCGCCGTTGTGCTGCCCGCGCGCAGACGCGTGTTTTGACACCCCACTCGCCGGTCTAGCTCTGAAAAACGGAAAAAATTTTTGCTTAGGTACTTGACACGTAAAATCTACCTAAGCGATACACCGTTCTCCATACAGTACGAAATCTTGAAAACGAATTGTGCGATTTCCTCGCGGTTTTCGACGCTATCCGTCGTGATTAGGCTACGGCACATCGTTTCAGCTGTCACAATCCATTTCTCTTCATGGGAAGTGGTCAAAACAGCTAATTGAAGTTTTCGTCAATTAATAAAACAATAGTGTAAATTTGCTTAAAATTCCTGCCATAAACTAAGTTTATTTTCACATAATCAAGTACTTACCGGCCGCACCTTCCGTGTGGACCGCGATCCGCGATCGTTTCAGCCCTTTGGGGGGCCCAAATAGCGTGATTTCCTGCAAAAACAATAAAAAACTCGTTTTTTCAACAAAACTTTAATATTTTGTACTGAACCCATCCTCGAATACGTCGCCGTTGTGCTGCCCGCGCGCAGACGCGTGTTTTGACACCCCACTCGCCGGTCTAGCTCTGAAAAACGGAAAAAATTTTTGCTTAGGTACTTGACACGTAAAATCTACCTAAGCGATACACCGTTCTCCATACAGTACGAAATCTTGAAAACGAATTGTGCGATTTCCTCGCGGTTTTCGACGCTATCCGTCGTGATTAGGCTACGGCACATCGTTTCAGCTGTCACAATCCATTTCTCTTCATGGGAAGTGGTCAAAACAGCTAATTGAAGTTTTCGTCAATTAATAAAACAATAGTGTAAATTTGCTTAAAATTCCTGCCATAAACTAAGTTTATTTTCACATAATCAAGTACTTACCGGCCGCACCTTCCGTGTGGACCGCGATCCGCGATCGTTTCAGCCCTTTGGGGGGCCCAAATAGCGTGATTTCCTGCAAAAACAATAAAAAACTCGTTTTTTCAACAAAACTTTAATATTTTGTACTGAACCCATCCTCGAATACGTCGCCGTTGTGCTGCCCGCGCGCAGACGCGTGTTTTGACACCCCACTCGCCGGTCTAGCTCTGAAAAACGGAAAAAATTTTTGCTTAGGTACTTGACACGTAAAATCTACCTAAGCGATACACCGTTCTCCATACAGTACGAAATCTTGAAAACGAATTGTGCGATTTCCTCGCGGTTTTCGACGCTATCCGTCGTGATTAGGCTACGGCACATCGTTTCAGCTGTCACAATCCATTTCTCTTCATGGGAAGTGGTCAAAACAGCTAATTGAAGTTTTCGTCAATTAATAAAACAATAGTGTAAATTTGCTTAAAATTCCTGCCATAAACTAAGTTTATTTTCACATAATCAAGTACTTACCGGCCGCACCTTCCGTGTGGACCGCGATCCGCGATCGTTTCAGCCCTTTGGGGGGCCCAAATAGCGTGATTTCCTGCAAAAACAATAAAAAACTCGTTTTTTCAACAAAACTTTAATATTTTGTACTGAACCCATCCTCGAATACGTCGCCGTTGTGCTGCCCGCGCGCAGACGCGTGTTTTGACACCCCACTCGCCGGTCTAGCTCTGAAAAACGGAAAAAATTTTTGCTTAGGTACTTGACACGTAAAATCTACCTAAGCGATACACCGTTCTCCATACAGTACGAAATCTTGAAAACGAATTGTGCGATTTCCTCGCGGTTTTCGACGCTATCCGTCGTGATTAGGCTACGGCACATCGTTTCAGCTGTCACAATCCATTTCTCTTCATGGGAAGTGGTCAAAACAGCTAATTGAAGTTTTCGTCAATTAATAAAACAATAGTGTAAATTTGCTTAAAATTCCTGCCATAAACTAAGTTTATTTTCACATAATCAAGTACTTACCGGCCGCACCTTCCGTGTGGACCGCGATCCGCGATCGTTTCAGCCCTTTGGGGGGCCCAAATAGCGTGATTTCCTGCAAAAACAATAAAAAACTCGTTTTTTCAACAAAACTTTAATATTTTGTACTGAACCCATCCTCGAATACGTCGCCGTTGTGCTGCCCGCGCGCAGACGCGTGTTTTGACACCCCACTCGCCGGTCTAGCTCTGAAAAACGGAAAAAATTTTTGCTTAGGTACTTGACACGTAAAATCTACCTAAGCGATACACCGTTCTCCATACAGTACGAAATCTTGAAAACGAATTGTGCGATTTCCTCGCGGTTTTCGACGCTATCCGTCGTGATTAGGCTACGGCACATCGTTTCAGCTGTCACAATCCATTTCTCTTCATGGGAAGTGGTCAAAACAGCTAATTGAAGTTTTCGTCAATTAATAAAACAATAGTGTAAATTTGCTTAAAATTCCTGCCATAAACTAAGTTTATTTTCACATAATCAAGTACTTACCGGCCGCACCTTCCGTGTGGACCGCGATCCGCGATCGTTTCAGCCCTTTGGGGGGCCCAAATAGCGTGATTTCCTGCAAAAACAATAAAAAACTCGTTTTTTCAACAAAACTTTAATATTTTGTACTGAACCCATCCTCGAATACGTCGCCGTTGTGCTGCCCGCGCGCAGACGCGTGTTTTGACACCCCACTCGCCGGTCTAGCTCTGAAAAACGGAAAAAATTTTTGCTTAGGTACTTGACACGTAAAATCTACCTAAGCGATACACCGTTCTCCATACAGTACGAAATCTTGAAAACGAATTGTGCGATTTCCTCGCGGTTTTCGACGCTATCCGTCGTGATTAGGCTACGGCACATCGTTTCAGCTGTCACAATCCATTTCTCTTCATGGGAAGTGGTCAAAACAGCTAATTGAAGTTTTCGTCAATTAATAAAACAATAGTGTAAATTTGCTTAAAATTCCTGCCATAAACTAAGTTTATTTTCACATAATCAAGTACTTACCGGCCGCACCTTCCGTGTGGACCGCGATCCGCGATCGTTTCAGCCCTTTGGGGGGCCCAAATAGCGTGATTTCCTGCAAAAACAATAAAAAACTCGTTTTTTCAACAAAACTTTAATATTTTGTACTGAACCCATCCTCGAATACGTTGCCGTTGTGCTGCCCGCGCGCAGACGCGTGTTTTGACACCCCACTCGCCGGTCTAGCTCTGAAAAACGGAAAAAATTTTTGCTTAGGTACTTGACACGTAAAATCTACCTAAGCGATACACCGTTCTCCATACAGTACGAAATCTTGAAAACGAATTGTGCGATTTCCTCGCGGTTTTCGACGCTATCCGTCGTGATTAGGCTACGGCACATCGTTTCAGCTGTCACAATCCATTTCTCTTCATGGGAAGTGGTCAAAACAGCTAATTGAAGTTTTCGTCAATTAATAAAACAATAGTGTAAATTTGCTTAAAATTCCTGCCATAAACTAAGTTTATTTTCACATAATCAAGTACTTACCGGCCGCACCTTCCGTGTGGACCGCGATCCGCGATCGTTTCAGCCCTTTGGGGGGCCCAAATAGCGTGATTTCCTGCAAAAACAATAAAAAACTCGTTTTTTCAACAAAACTTTAATATTTTGTACTGAACCCATCCTCGAATACGTCGCCGTTGTGCTGCCCGCGCGCAGACGCGTGTTTTGACACCCCACTCGCCGGTCTAGCTCTGAAAAACGGAAAAAATTTTTGCTTAGGTACTTGACACGTAAAATCTACCTAAGCGATACACCGTTCTCCATACAGTACGAAATCTTGAAAACGAATTGTGCGATTTCCTCGCGGTTTTCGACGCTATCCGTCGTGATTAGGCTACGGCACATCGTTTCAGCTGTCACAATCCATTTCTCTTCATGGGAAGTGGTCAAAACAGCTAATTGAAGTTTTCGTCAATTAATAAAACAATAGTGTAAATTTGCTTAAAATTCCTGCCATAAACTAAGTTTATTTTCACATAATCAAGTACTTACCGGCCGCACCTTCCGTGTGGACCGCGATCCGCGATCGTTTCAGCCCTTTGGGGGGCCCAAATAGCGTGATTTCCTGCAAAAACAATAAAAAACTCGTTTTTTCAACAAAACTTTAATATTTTGTACTGAACCCATCCTCGAATACGTCGCCGTTGTGCTGCCCGCGCGCAGACGCGTGTTTTGACACCCCACTCGCCGGTCTAGCTCTGAAAAACGGAAAAAATTTTTGCTTAGGTACTTGACACGTAAAATCTACCTAAGCGATACACCGTTCTCCATACAGTACGAAATCTTGAAAACGAATTGTGCGATTTCCTCGCGGTTTTCGACGCTATCCGTCGTGATTAGGCTACGGCACATCGTTTCAGCTGTCACAATCCATTTCTCTTCATGGGAAGTGGTCAAAACAGCTAATTGAAGTTTTCGTCAATTAATAAAACAATAGTGTAAATTTGCTTAAAATTCCTGCCATAAACTAAGTTTATTTTCACATAATCAAGTACTTACCGGCCGCACCTTCCGTGTGGACCGCGATCCGCGATCGTTTCAGCCCTTTGGGGGGCCCAAATAGCGTGATTTCCTGCAAAAACAATAAAAAACTCGTTTTTTCAACAAAACTTTAATATTTTGTACTGAACCCATCCTCGAATACGTCGCCGTTGTGCTGCCCGCGCGCAGACGCGTGTTTTGACACCCCACTCGCCGGTCTAGCTCTGAAAAACGGAAAAAATTTTTGCTTAGGTACTTGACACGTAAAATCTACCTAAGCGATACACCGTTCTCCATACAGTACGAAATCTTGAAAACGAATTGTGCGATTTCCTCGCGGTTTTCGACGCTATCCGTCGTGATTAGGCTACGGCACATCGTTTCAGCTGTCACAATCCATTTCTCTTCATGGGAAGTGGTCAAAACAGCTAATTGAAGTTTTCGTCAATTAATAAAACAATAGTGTAAATTTGCTTAAAATTCCTGCCATAAACTAAGTTTATTTTCACATAATCAAGTACTTACCGGCCGCACCTTCCGTGTGGACCGCGATCCGCGATCGTTTCAGCCCTTTGGGGGGCCCAAATAGCGTGATTTCCTGCAAAAACAATAAAAAACTCGTTTTTTCAACAAAACTTTAATATTTTGTACTGAACCCATCCTCGAATACGTCGCCGTTGTGCTGCCCGCGCGCAGACGCGTGTTTTGACACCCCACTCGCCGGTCTAGCTCTGAAAAACGGAAAAAATTTTTGCTTAGGTACTTGACACGTAAAATCTACCTAAGCGATACACCGTTCTCCATACAGTACGAAATCTTGAAAACGAATTGTGCGATTTCCTCGCGGTTTTCGACGCTATCCGTCGTGATTAGGCTACGGCACATCGTTTCAGCTGTCACAATCCATTTCTCTTCATGGGAAGTGGTCAAAACAGCTAATTGAAGTTTTCGTCAATTAATAAAACAATAGTGTAAATTTGCTTAAAATTCCTGCCATAAACTAAGTTTATTTTCACATAATCAAGTACTTACCGGCCGCACCTTCCGTGTGGACCGCGATCCGCGATCGTTTCAGCCCTTTGGGGGGCCCAAATAGCGTGATTTCCTGCAAAAACAATAAAAAACTCGTTTTTTCAACAAAACTTTAATATTTTGTACTGAACCCATCCTCGAATACGTCGCCGTTGTGCTGCCCGCGCGCAGACGCGTGTTTTGACACCCCACTCGCCGGTCTAGCTCTGAAAAACGGAAAAAATTTTTGCTTAGGTACTTGACACGTAAAATCTACCTAAGCGATACACCGTTCTCCATACAGTACGAAATCTTGAAAACGAATTGTGCGATTTCCTCGCGGTTTTCGACGCTATCCGTCGTGATTAGGCTACGGCACATCGTTTCAGCTGTCACAATCCATTTCTCTTCATGGGAAGTGGTCAAAACAGCTAATTGAAGTTTTCGTCAATTAATAAAACAATAGTGTAAATTTGCTTAAAATTCCTGCCATAAACTAAGTTTATTTTCACATAATCAAGTACTTACCGGCCGCACCTTCCGTGTGGACCGCGATCCGCGATCGTTTCAGCCCTTTGGGGGGCCCAAATAGCGTGATTTCCTGCAAAAACAATAAAAAACTCGTTTTTTCAACAAAACTTTAATATTTTGTACTGAACCCATCCTCGAATACGTCGCCGTTGTGCTGCCCGCGCGCAGACGCGTGTTTTGACACCCCACTCGCCGGTCTAGCTCTGAAAAACGGAAAAAATTTTTGCTTAGGTACTTGACACGTAAAATCTACCTAAGCGATACACCGTTCTCCATACAGTACGAAATCTTGAAAACGAATTGTGCGATTTCCTCGCGGTTTTCGACGCTATCCGTCGTGATTAGGCTACGGCACATCGTTTCAGCTGTCACAATCCATTTCTCTTCATGGGAAGTGGTCAAAACAGCTAATTGAAGTTTTCGTCAATTAATAAAACAATAGTGTAAATTTGCTTAAAATTCCTGCCATAAACTAAGTTTATTTTCACATAATCAAGTACTTACCGGCCGCACCTTCCGTGTGGACCGCGATCCGCGATCGTTTCAGCCCTTTGGGGGGCCCAAATAGCGTGATTTCCTGCAAAAACAATAAAAAACTCGTTTTTTCAACAAAACTTTAATATTTTGTACTGAACCCATCCTCGAATACGTCGCCGTTGTGCTGCCCGCGCGCAGACGCGTGTTTTGACACCCCACTCGCCGGTCTAGCTCTGAAAAACGGAAAAAATTTTTGCTTAGGTACTTGACACGTAAAATCTACCTAAGCGATACACCGTTCTCCATACAGTACGAAATCTTGAAAACGAATTGTGCGATTTCCTCGCGGTTTTCGACGCTATCCGTCGTGATTAGGCTACGGCACATCGTTTCAGCTGTCACAATCCATTTCTCTTCATGGGAAGTGGTCAAAACAGCTAATTGAAGTTTTCGTCAATTAATAAAACAATAGTGTAAATTTGCTTAAAATTCCTGCCATAAACTAAGTTTATTTTCACATAATCAAGTACTTACCGGCCGCACCTTCCGTGTGGACCGCGATCCGCGATCGTTTCAGCCCTTTGGGGGGCCCAAATAGCGTGATTTCCTGCAAAAACAATAAAAAACTCGTTTTTTCAACAAAACTTTAATATTTTGTACTGAACCCATCCTCGAATACGTCGCCGTTGTGCTGCCCGCGCGCAGACGCGTGTTTTGACACCCCACTCGCCGGTCTAGCTCTGAAAAACGGAAAAAATTTTTGCTTAGGTACTTGACACGTAAAATCTACCTAAGCGATACACCGTTCTCCATACAGTACGAAATCTTGAAAACGAATTGTGCGATTTCCTCGCGGTTTTCGACGCTATCCGTCGTGATTAGGCTACGGCACATCGTTTCAGCTGTCACAATCCATTTCTCTTCATGGGAAGTGGTCAAAACAGCTAATTGAAGTTTTCGTCAATTAATAAAACAATAGTGTAAATTTGCTTAAAATTCCTGCCATAAACTAAGTTTATTTTCACATAATCAAGTACTTACCGGCCGCACCTTCCGTGTGGACCGCGATCCGCGATCGTTTCAGCCCTTTGGGGGGCCCAAATAGCGTGATTTCCTGCAAAAACAATAAAAAACTCGTTTTTTCAACAAAACTTTAATATTTTGTACTGAACCCATCCTCGAATACGTCGCCGTTGTGCTGCCCGCGCGCAGACGCGTGTTTTGACACCCCACTCGCCGGTCTAGCTCTGAAAAACGGAAAAAATTTTTGCTTAGGTACTTGACACGTAAAATCTACCTAAGCGATACACCGTTCTCCATACAGTACGAAATCTTGAAAACGAATTGTGCGATTTCCTCGCGGTTTTCGACGCTATCCGTCGTGATTAGGCTACGGCACATCGTTTCAGCTGTCACAATCCATTTCTCTTCATGGGAAGTGGTCAAAACAGCTAATTGAAGTTTTCGTCAATTAATAAAACAATAGTGTAAATTTGCTTAAAATTCCTGCCATAAACTAAGTTTATTTCCATTCCACGCTCGACCTCCGCCGCGAACGGACGTGTTGTTGTCGCGCTCGCCGCTCCGCCGCGCTCGTGCCCCCACCACTCCGCCGCTGTGCAAGTCAGTTTAGTGTTGTGTCTGCTGTGCAACGCTGCTCCGTAGTCGCCCGACTACATCGTAATTTGCGATTTAAATTTATTTAAATCGTAAATTAGATAAAACTGTCTTTTTCAAGACAAATCTGTTTCTTTAAGCGGAAACCGTCTAAAACGTAGTGGCCCCTTCTGGGTAAATCCACAGTTTCGTGGTCCTCGGTTGAAACCTCACGGTGTCAACGAAGCCGAGTGGGTGCTGACCCAACGCACCCGCCTATCCCCTTCAGGGCTAGGCGTAAGTTTGGACGGGTCCCAGATCACTGGCCTTGGGGGCTTCCCTCGTCAGTCCTGGTGACAGTTTTGCTTCCACAGCCGCGTACTAGTGCCGCGGGTATTTCTATACCCCCCGCACTAGACTGGTCAGGGTATCTCTATACCCATCCGCACTGACCGGTTAGGGCACCGTCGCACAATAAGATTGGCGACGGTACACAAGCTTAGGGCTCACGTAGTAGGTCACACCTCCCTGTCTATACCCGACAGGAAGTGCTACACACCCCCGGGTTCACCCACCCGGGGATTAGGGTTGTTAGGACCATGGTAGGCGCTCCGATGAGCGATTAGGGTTTTCCCCAGCAAAATGAGCTCGAAGTTCGCCGCAATGAACCAAGCGGAGCGAGAAGCTTACTTCTCGCTCTGTGCGGTTTTTTGCGACGACCCCGAGTACATTGCGCTATTTACTCGCTTGTCTAAGCGCAAGCAGTCTGACCAAGCTCAGGCTGCGTTAAAATCCGCCGCCGGGACTAGCATCGCTACCTTTAGCGATGCCCTAGAGTCTCAGGCGGCCGCCGGATCATCGACTCCCGTACCCAGCTCTCAGGTGTCCGAATCTATGGACACCGAAGAGGTCCCCTCTGCCGAGGAGGATATTCGAGCAGCAGACTCGAATACCTCCCCATCGTCGGACACTGACACCTATACGCTTGTTGCCCACGGCAAGGGAAGCAAGCGTAAAAAGACCAAATTTAGCGCCGCCCCGGCCGCTAAATTCATTGCGACAGAAGAATCATCCCCTCCCTCGCATGCCCCGTCACCGCAGGCGCTCGCCGCCGCGCTCATCCCCACCCCTCCGGCCCGCGTGGCTGATGCAATCCCTGGCCCGATTTCGTCATCCTCCGCCATTACCCCCACCCCTCCGGCCCGCGTGGCTGATGCAATCCCTGGCCCGATTTCGTCATCCTCCGCCATTACCCCCACCCCTCCGGCCCGCGTGGCTGATGCAATCCCTACCCCGATTGCGTCATCCTCCGCAAATGCCCACTGCGCCATTACCCCCACCCCTCCGGTCAACAAAGCCGCCAAAAAGATCCCTCCCCCGCCTCCTGTATTTATACAGGACAAGGCGAAGTGGACGGAGATCTCAAAGTGGTGTGTTGACCAGAGAATAAATTTTACTAATGCCCGCTCTACCCAGCAGGGCATTAAAGTCATGACGCCGACGTCGCGAGACTTTCGCGACCTCACCAAACTCCTCACTGCACGTAACGTGAATTACCACACGTACGCACTGCCTGAGGAGCGTCAAACCAGGGTGGTGATCCGGAGGATGCCCTGTGAGATCTCCACCGAGGACATCAAGGCCGACCTCGAGGCACAAAACGTGCCTGTTGACGAGGTTCACAGAATGCACCGGGCCAGGCGTGGCCCGGCATTCGACATGGTGCTCGTAGTGTGCCCTCCCACCGAGGGTCACCACCCGATTTTTAAAGTGAAGGCTATCTGTAGCCTCTCTGGCATCCGAATCGAGAAGCCCCGTAAGACTGGCAATATTGGCCAGTGCCATAGGTGCCAGCTTTACGGTCACTCTCAACACCACTGTTTTGCAACCCCCAGGTGCGTCAAGTGCTTGGGCGATCACGGAACAGCGGATTGTACCCGTCCCAAAGACCGAGCCCTCTGCACAGAGCCACCTAGCTGTGTACTCTGCGGAGAGGCCGGCCACCCTGCCAACTACCGGGGCTGCCCGAAAGCCCCGAAATCCTCCTCCCCGAAACTGGCGAAGCGCGCCGACGCTCGCCAATTAAGGGAAGCCCCCTCCTCCAAACTTCCAGAAAGGTTGAGTCCCCAGAGACCTAGCCCCTGGAACCAGTGGAACCAAGGGAACCACATGCAGGCCTTCCCTGCACTGGGCCCACCCAAACCCAACCCCGCTGGGATCCCCGCGCTAATGGACCCGCGTCTATGCGCCCCAGTGCCCCCCATTGCGCCTCCCGCAAAGCCCGTTAAGCCCATGGCCGCTCCCGCCGCCAGAGCCGCGCCCCCTGCTACCCATCCCGTAGCACCCGCACCAGGGAACTCGGTAAATCCCCTAGATGCATTTAATATCATCTCGGGGACGTTTACCACGTTCTTTTCCCCCAGAGCCCAACGTATGGCCCAGGAGCTAGTTGCCGCTACACGCGCCGGCAACCTGCCCCAAATCCAAGCCATCTACAACGCGTACCCGGAGATTACGCAAGCCCTCGTCTCCTTCACTACCCAAGCCCCCCATTATGGATAGTCGAGATATATTAGCTAGATTAAAACCCCGTTCCCTAAAGATAGGTTTCTTTAATGCCAATGGCATACTAAATCAACGTGATGAGATCGCCACGTTCCTCCGCGACCATCACTTAGACATTCTACTCATTCAAGAGTCTTTCCTTAAGCCCCAACATCGCGACCCGAAAATTGCGAACTATCGTATAGTTCGCAATGACAGGTCGCGCTGCCACAAAGGCGGCACCCTAATTTATTATAGGAAGTCCCTGCACTGCATCCCCATGGACCCTCCTCCCCTCTCCCGTTTGGAAGTCTCGATCTGTCACTTAGGCATGACAGGTCATCGGCCGGTCACGCTAGTGTCGGCCTACCTTCCCCCACAGTCCTCGACGGAGAACTACCAACTCCTCACGGACGACATCGACTCGCTGCTTGGCTTGAGTGATTCCGTTATAATAGCGGGCGATCTCAACGCCAAGCACCCAGCTTGGAACAGTTCCAGGACATCGACCAGAGGGAGACACCTGTTCAACCTCTGCTCCACCCTCCACTTTGACGTCATCGCCCCGATGACCCCAACTCACTTCCCCCACGATCCCACCCACGTCGCAGACGTCCTCGATATAGCACTTCTTAAGAATATCAACCTCAGGTTGGATTCTATAGAAGCTATAAACGAGCTCGACTCCGACCACAGGCCGGTCGTCATGCACCTGGCCCCCCGCTTAGGTTCCCACGATCCCACCCTACCCCCCGCCACCAAAGTGATCACGGACTGGAGGAAAGTCAGCGAAAAGCTGAAAGCCACCACGTCCCCTCACTTGGATTCCATTCCGGATCATTTCGACTCTATCGCTGACACAACGGCCGCGATCGGCTCATTCACAGAGCACGTACAATCGGTCCTGAACGAATGTTCAAGGAAGGTTCCAGAGATGGATGACCATCGATGGAAACTTCCGGACGATGTACGTGCCCTGTTGACTGAGAAGAACGCGGCCGTTCGTGCTTACAGTAACTTTCCCTGCGACGCGAACAGGGCTCACATGCGTCACTTACAGCGTGCTGTAAGGACACGCATCGAGGAGCTTCGTTCCGCGGGCTGGGAAAAGCTGCTGGGCGATCTAGAGCCTACTCACCAGGCATTCTGGGAACTTCAGAGGAAACTCAAATCCAAAGAGGTCACCACAATGCCCCCCCTGATCCGCCCCGATGCGACACTCGCATTCGAGGATGCCGACAAGGCCGAGTGCCTAGCCGACAGCCTCGAGGCGCAATGCTCGCCCAGCACACTGCCAGTAGACCCAGACTATCTCGCCGAGATAGACGCTGAGGTCGAACGCAGAGCCTCACTCCCACCGGTCGAAGACCCTGATGAGCCCCTGCCCCCCGTCACTCCTGACGAGGTGCACGAGCTCATCAAGGGTCTCAAACCTCGTAAGGCCCCCGGATCAGACGGTATCACCAACAAGGTGTTCCAGCTGTTCCCCGCCCACCTGATCATGCTCATGACCACCATCTTCAATGGTGCCCTGAGCAATAATATCTTCCCACAAGCTTGGAAGGAAGCCACAGTCATTGGCATCCCAAAGCCCGGCAAACCCAAGGCGGAGCCCTCGAGCTACCGCCCCATCAGTTTGCTCAATGTCCTCGGCAAAATCTATGAGAGGCTTATTTATAAGCGTCTCAGAGATTACGCCGAGACAAAGGGCCTCATTCCCAACGAGCAGTTCGGTTTTCGAACCCAACACTCGTGTGTCCATCAGGTGCACCGTATCGTCGAACATATAAGCGTTGGTTTCCAACGTGGCATGTTCACGGGTGCAGTATTCTTCGACATAGCGAAAGCTTTCGATAAGGTCTGGCACAACGGCTTGTTATACAAGCTGTACCAACTCGGAGTGCCCGACCGTCTCGTGCTCATCCTACGAGACTTTCTATCGAACCGCACCTTTCGCTATCGCATCGAAGGGGCACTGTCCTCCCCTCATCCTATCCGAGCAGGAGTCCCTCAGGGCTCTGTCTTGTCCCCACTCATTTTTACGCTATTCACTAGCGATATACCCAGAAGTTTAAAGGCTCAGCTGGCTCTGTTCGCAGATGACACGGCCATCTACTTCACGGGGCGTAGTCAAGACGCCTTGATTCGCTACCTCCAGGCCGCAGTCGACAATCTCGCCGACTGGTTCGAGAAGTGGCGAATCGAAGTCAACCCCGACAAGAGTCAGGCGGTTCTCTTTACGAAACCGCGACTCAAACCCCGCCCCCCGACCCCCCTATCCATGTTCGGCAAGCAGATCCCTTGGGAGAAGCGAGCCAAATATCTAGGCGTGATCCTCGATCAGCATCTCTCCTTTTCTGAGCACATAAAGAAGGTCCGTTCGCGGGCCGCTTTCGCTCTCGGTAGGCTCCACCCCGTTCTAAACGCAAAAAGCAAAATGTCACTCCGGTGCAAAAAGCTTATCTATACCGCGTGCATAAGGCCAATCATGACCTATGCAAGTGCAGTCTTTGCACACGCGAAGCCACATCACGTCCATAGGATGCAGACCCTCCAGAACCGTTTTCTCCGTAACGCCACAGGTTCGCCTTGGTATGTTCGGAACGCTAACCTCCACTTAGACCTCAAACTCCCGACTATCCACCAGTTCATGAAACGCATCTCGAAGCGTTTCTTCGATAGGGCCGCAACCCACCGCAACCCCTTGGTTGTCGCGGCAGCTAATTACATCCCCTCCCGCATCAGCAAAACCCGCCGTCCGCGGCACGTTCTGACCGATCCTGATGACCCCATTACCCTCCTCCAGGAGAGCAATAGGGCCACCAGTACCCTACGTAAACCGAAACGTCCGTCATACCGACCTCGCCGCCGAGGTCAGTCGTCGCGACACTCCCGACTAGAGAATAGTCCTCCCCGACCCTTGCACGAGCCAGCCCGCGTAGCTGAGCCTGTAGATCCAAATCCGTCCCTAAATCATGATAACCACTCAGATCCAGCCCGTCCCTTGCTGACCCCCCCCCGCCAGTGACTCCCTAAGCCGAGGTCCGAACCCCACAGGGGGTGCCCTTAGGTCTTAGTCGCTTAGTTTGTAGTTTTTTCTTTAGTTTGTAAGCCCTGGCTGGAGGCCTTAGATTAACGTTTAAGGTAACTAGCAGGAAAAGCCCGGTTAAGTTGAAAAAACCATTAGGTTATCAACGAGAAGTCATTGTCAAAAAAAAAAAAAAAAATAAGTTTATTTTCACATAATCAAGTACTTACCGGCCGCACCTTCCGTGTGGACCGCGATCCGCGATCGTTTCAGCCCTTTGGGGGGCCCAAATAGCGTGATTTCCTGCAAAAACAATAAAAAACTCGTTTTTTCAACAAAACTTTAATATTTTGTACTGAACCCATCCTCGAATACGTCGCCGTTGTGCTGCCCGCGCGCAGACGCGTGTTTTGACACCCCACTCGCCGGTCTAGCTCTGAAAAACGGAAAAAATTTTTGCTTAGGTACTTGACACGTAAAATCTACCTAAGCGATACACCGTTCTCCATACAGTACGAAATCTTGAAAACGAATTGTGCGATTTCCTCGCGGTTTTCGACGCTATCCGTCGTGATTAGGCTACGGCACATCGTTTCAGCTGTCACAATCCATTTCTCTTCATGGGAAGTGGTCAAAACAGCTAATTGAAGTTTTCGTCAATTAATAAAACAATAGTGTAAATTTGCTTAAAATTCCTGCCATAAACTAAGTTTATTTTCACATAATCAAGTACTTACCGGCCGCACCTTCCGTGTGGACCGCGATCCGCGATCGTTTCAGCCCTTTGGGGGGCCCAAATAGCGTGATTTCCTGCAAAAACAATAAAAAACTCGTTTTTTCAACAAAACTTTAATATTTTGTACTGAACCCATCCTCGAATACGTCGCCGTTGTGCTGCCCGCGCGCAGACGCGTGTTTTGACACCCCACTCGCCGGTCTAGCTCTGAAAAACGGAAAAAATTTTTGCTTAGGTACTTGACACGTAAAATCTACCTAAGCGATACACCGTTCTCCATACAGTACGAAATCTTGAAAACGAATTGTGCGATTTCCTCGCGGTTTTCGACGCTATCCGTCGTGATTAGGCTACGGCACATCGTTTCAGCTGTCACAATCCATTTCTCTTCATGGGAAGTGGTCAAAACAGCTAATTGAAGTTTTCGTCAATTAATAAAACAATAGTGTAAATTTGCTTAAAATTCCTGCCATAAACTAAGTTTATTTTCACATAATCAAGTACTTACCGGCCGCACCTTCCGTGTGGACCGCGATCCGCGATCGTTTCAGCCCTTTGGGGGGCCCAAATAGCGTGATTTCCTGCAAAAACAATAAAAAACTCGTTTTTTCAACAAAACTTTAATATTTTGTACTGAACCCATCCTCGAATACGTCGCCGTTGTGCTGCCCGCGCGCAGACGCGTGTTTTGACACCCCACTCGCCGGTCTAGCTCTGAAAAACGGAAAAAATTTTTGCTTAGGTACTTGACACGTAAAATCTACCTAAGCGATACACCGTTCTCCATACAGTACGAAATCTTGAAAACGAATTGTGCGATTTCCTCGCGGTTTTCGACGCTATCCGTCGTGATTAGGCTACGGCACATCGTTTCAGCTGTCACAATCCATTTCTCTTCATGGGAAGTGGTCAAAACAGCTAATTGAAGTTTTCGTCAATTAATAAAACAATAGTGTAAATTTGCTTAAAATTCCTGCCATAAACTAAGTTTATTTTCACATAATCAAGTACTTACCGGCCGCACCTTCCGTGTGGACCGCGATCCGCGATCGTTTCAGCCCTTTGGGGGGCCCAAATAGCGTGATTTCCTGCAAAAACAATAAAAAACTCGTTTTTTCAACAAAACTTTAATATTTTGTACTGAACCCATCCTCGAATACGTCGCCGTTGTGCTGCCCGCGCGCAGACGCGTGTTTTGACACCCCACTCGCCGGTCTAGCTCTGAAAAACGGAAAAAATTTTTGCTTAGGTACTTGACACGTAAAATCTACCTAAGCGATACACCGTTCTCCATACAGTACGAAATCTTGAAAACGAATTGTGCGATTTCCTCGCGGTTTTCGACGCTATCCGTCGTGATTAGGCTACGGCACATCGTTTCAGCTGTCACAATCCATTTCTCTTCATGGGAAGTGGTCAAAACAGCTAATTGAAGTTTTCGTCAATTAATAAAACAATAGTGTAAATTTGCTTAAAATTCCTGCCATAAACTAAGTTTATTTTCACATAATCAAGTACTTACCGGCCGCACCTTCCGTGTGGACCGCGATCCGCGATCGTTTCAGCCCTTTGGGGGGCCCAAATAGCGTGATTTCCTGCAAAAACAATAAAAAACTCGTTTTTTCAACAAAACTTTAATATTTTGTACTGAACCCATCCTCGAATACGTCGCCGTTGTGCTGCCCGCGCGCAGACGCGTGTTTTGACACCCCACTCGCCGGTCTAGCTCTGAAAAACGGAAAAAATTTTTGCTTAGGTACTTGACACGTAAAATCTACCTAAGCGATACACCGTTCTCCATACAGTACGAAATCTTGAAAACGAATTGTGCGATTTCCTCGCGGTTTTCGACGCTATCCGTCGTGATTAGGCTACGGCACATCGTTTCAGCTGTCACAATCCATTTCTCTTCATGGGAAGTGGTCAAAACAGCTAATTGAAGTTTTCGTCAATTAATAAAACAATAGTGTAAATTTGCTTAAAATTCCTGCCATAAACTAAGTTTATTTTCACATAATCAAGTACTTACCGGCCGCACCTTCCGTGTGGACCGCGATCCGCGATCGTTTCAGCCCTTTGGGGGGCCCAAATAGCGTGATTTCCTGCAAAAACAATAAAAAACTCGTTTTTTCAACAAAACTTTAATATTTTGTACTGAACCCATCCTCGAATACGTCGCCGTTGTGCTGCCCGCGCGCAGACGCGTGTTTTGACACCCCACTCGCCGGTCTAGCTCTGAAAAACGGAAAAAATTTTTGCTTAGGTACTTGACACGTAAAATCTACCTAAGCGATACACCGTTCTCCATACAGTACGAAATCTTGAAAACGAATTGTGCGATTTCCTCGCGGTTTTCGACGCTATCCGTCGTGATTAGGCTACGGCACATCGTTTCAGCTGTCACAATCCATTTCTCTTCATGGGAAGTGGTCAAAACAGCTAATTGAAGTTTTCGTCAATTAATAAAACAATAGTGTAAATTTGCTTAAAATTCCTGCCATAAACTAAGTTTATTTTCACATAATCAAGTACTTACCCGCCGCACCTTCCGTGTGGACCGCGATCCGCGATCGTTTCAGCCCTTTGGGGGGCCCAAATAGCGTGATTTCCTGCAAAAACAATAAAAAACTCGTTTTTTCAACAAAACTTTAATATTTTGTACTGAACCCATCCTCGAATACGTCGCCGTTGTGCTGCCCGCGCGCAGACGCGTGTTTTGACACCCCACTCGCCGGTCTAGCTCTGAAAAACGGAAAAAATTTTTGCTTAGGTACTTGACACGTAAAATCTACCTAAGCGATACACCGTTCTCCATACAGTACGAAATCTTGAAAACGAATTGTGCGATTTCCTCGCGGTTTTCGACGCTATCCGTCGTGATTAGGCTACGGCACATCGTTTCAGCTGTCACAATCCATTTCTCTTCATGGGAAGTGGTCAAAACAGCTAATTGAAGTTTTCGTCAATTAATAAAACAATAGTGTAAATTTGCTTAAAATTCCTGCCATAAACTAAGTTTATTTTCACATAATCAAGTACTTACCGGCCGCACCTTCCGTGTGGACCGCGATCCGCGATCGTTTCAGCCCTTTGGGGGGCCCAAATAGCGTGATTTCCTGCAAAAACAATAAAAAACTCGTTTTTTCAACAAAACTTTAATATTTTGTACTGAACCCATCCTCGAATACGTCGCCGTTGTGCTGCCCGCGCGCAGACGCGTGTTTTGACACCCCACTCGCCGGTCTAGCTCTGAAAAACGGAAAAAATTTTTGCTTAGGTACTTGACACGTAAAATCTACCTAAGCGATACACCGTACAGAGCGGCGAAGACCGCCCTCCAAGAGGAGATCCTGCGGGCCAGAGGACTGGCCCGCAAGGAGTCGCTGGAGACTCTGAACAGGGACCCATGGGGACGGCCCTACAAGGCCGTCCGGGAGAAACTTCGCCCATGGGCTCCCCCGCTGACGCAGAGTCTCCGGCCCCAACTCGTGGAGGGCGTGGTGAGCGCTCTGTTCCCTTCGCGAGGGGAACATAGTCCCCCACCCATGGCTCCGCCTACTGCGGTGCCCGATGCGGACCACATCACTGACGACGACGACGGTGCTCCAGAAGTGACCGAGGTAGAGATGAGGGTGGCGGTACGAAGGCTTAATGCCAAGAATACCGCCCCAGGACCCGACGGCTTGCCTGGAAAAGCCTGGGTTCTGGCCTTGGAGGCTCTCGGGCCTCGACTAAGGGGGCTCCTTAGCGCATGCATGGAGAGGGGCCAGTTCCCACTTCGTTGGAAGACGGGAAAACTGGTCCTCATTAGGAAGCCGGGGCGCCCTGCGGACTCGCCGTCCGCTTACCGGCCCATCGTGCTGCTTGACGAGGTGGGCAAGCTCTTTGAAAGAGTGATTGCAGACCGCCTCGTCGGGTGGCTAGAGCGGGAGGGGCCGGATTTGTCAGACGGCCAGTACGGCTTCCGCAAGGGGCGTTCTACGGTGGACGCCATCATGCGCGTGCGAGCCCTTTCGACGGGGGATGCAGTGGCCCGGGGCGGGGTCGTCTTGGCGGTGTCTCTAGACATCGCCAATGCCTTCAATACCCTGCCCTGGAGTTGCATCAGGGAGGCACTCCGGTATCACCGGGTGCCGAACTACCTCTGTCGAGTAGTCGAGGCTTACCTGACGGATAGGGCCGTCATCTACCCCGGTCACCAGGGAGAGTGGAACCGGCGAGAGATGTCGTGCGGTGTCCCACAGGGATCGGTCCTGGGACCGCATCTGTGGGACATCGGATACGACTGGGTGCTGCGCGCCGACCTCCCTAACGACGTCAGCGTGGTATGCTACGCTGACGACACGCTGGTCCTGGCGCACGGGAGGTCGTACGAGGCGGCGGCCGACTTAATGACACGAGGGGTTGCGACAATCGTCGAAAGAATCCGGCAATTGGGACTCGAGGTGGCCCTGCACAAGTCCGAGGCCATGGGTTTTCATGGTCCTCGGAACGCGCCACCTTCGGGTTCCCAACTCACGGTGGGAGGAGTTCACGTCGGCGTCGAGTCGACGATGAAGTATCTGGGACTTGTCCTCGACAGCCGGTGGAACTTCGTTGAGCATTTCCGACGTTTGGCTCCCAGACTGGAGCGGGCTGGGGCTGCCTTAAAGCGGCTCCTGCCCAATCTGGGGGGTCCAAACGCCTCCTGCCGGAGGCTCTACACGGGGGTCGTGCGGTCCATGGCCCTCTACGGGGCACCGGTGTGGGCGCCCTCATTGAGGCTGCGCCCAGCGCGCCGGTTGAGTGCGGCCCAGAGGGTCATGGCCATCCGGCTAGTCCGGGGATACCGCACGGTCTCCTGCGAGGCGGCGAGCCTCCTTGCCGGAGTGCCGCCATGGGATCTGGAGGCAAAGGTCCTCGCCCACATGTGGGAGTGGCGCGAGGAGGCGAAACGTCGGGGCGAAACTCCGCTGCCGCGACAAATCGCGGCACGGCGGGCGGAGCTCCGGCAGGATCTCATGGCGACATGGCGGGTACGATTGTCGCAACCCAGCGCTGGGCACGCCACAATTGCGGCGGTAAGTCCCCTCTTTGAGGAGTGGATTGAGAGGCGCCACGGCGTCCTCACCTTCCGCCTGACGCAGGTTCTCACCGGGCATGGGTGCTTCGGAGGGTTCCTGTTCAGGATAAAGCGGGAGGAAACGTCCGGGTGTTTCCATTGTGAGGATCGTCTGGAGGACACGGTGGAGCATACAGTGGAGGTGTGCCCTGCATGGGCGGAGCACCGCCGTGTCCTCGTGGAGGCGATCGGCGGCGGCGACCTCTCGCGTCCGGCCCTGGTGCGAGCCATGGTACGGAGCGAGAGGGCATGGGAAGCCGTCACCTCCTTCTGCGAAGCAGTAATGCTCGCGAAGGAGGAGGCGGGGCGCGTGAGGGAGTGGCAGTCTCTGCACTCTCACGTCCCTAGCCGCCGCAGGAGGAGACGCCCCGGGCGTCGGGAGTCGATAGCGGACTCCCGGCCACCGTAGGCGCGAGCTTGCGGGTGGCGAGCAATGGGTAGCTCGCCACCCGGTAAGGATCAGGCTCGGGTCGACGGCGCGTAGTGTTCCACGCGCGCCTCAAAGAGATGTCAGCAGCAATGTAGGGGTCTGCTAGGACCGATGCCTGCCAGGGTCACGAGATTGTTCGAAAGAGATACCGTGACTCTGGCACATGGGCAACTGAAGGAACACGGGTGGGTTTTAGTCAGTAAAAGTCTGACACGCCCTCCCACTCCGCCCAGAGCGGGAGAAGTCATTTGATGATTTCCCATCCAAAAAAAAAAAAAAAAAAAAAAGCGATACACCGTTCTCCATACAGTACGAAATCTTGAAAACGAATTGTGCGATTTCCTCGCGGTTTTCGACGCTATCCGTCGTGATTAGGCTACGGCACATCGTTTCAGCTGTCACAATCCATTTCTCTTCATGGGAAGTGGTCAAAACAGCTAATTGAAGTTTTCGTCAATTAATAAAACAATAGTGTAAATTTGCTTAAAATTCCTGCCATAAACTAAGTTTATTTTCACATAATCAAGTACTTACCGGCCGCACCTTCCGTGTGGACCGCGATCCGCGATCGTTTCAGCCCTTTGGGGGGCCCAAATAGCGTGATTTCCTGCAAAAACAATAAAAAACTCGTTTTTTCAACAAAACTTTAATATTTTGTACTGAACCCATCCTCGAATACGTCGCCGTTGTGCTGCCCGCGCGCAGACGCGTGTTTTGACACCCCACTCGCCGGTCTAGCTCTGAAAAACGGAAAAAATTTTTGCTTAGGTACTTGACACGTAAAATCTACCTAAGCGATACACCGTTCTCCATACAGTACGAAATCTTGAAAACGAATTGTGCGATTTCCTCGCGGTTTTCGACGCTATCCGTCGTGATTAGGCTACGGCACATCGTTTCAGCTGTCACAATCCATTTCTCTTCATGGGAAGTGGTCAAAACAGCTAATTGAAGTTTTCGTCAATTAATAAAACAATAGTGTAAATTTGCTTAAAATTCCTGCCATAAACTAAGTTTATTTTCACATAATCAAGTACTTACCGGCCGCACCTTCCGTGTGGACCGCGATCCGCGATCGTTTCAGCCCTTTGGGGGGCCCAAATAGCGTGATTTCCTGCAAAAACAATAAAAAACTCGTTTTTTCAACAAAACTTTAATATTTTGTACTGAACCCATCCTCGAATACGTCGCCGTTGTGCTGCCCGCGCGCAGACGCGTGTTTTGACACCCCACTCGCCGGTCTAGCTCTGAAAAACGGAAAAAATTTTTGCTTAGGTACTTGACACGTAAAATCTACCTAAGCGATACACCGTTCTCCATACAGTACGAAATCTTGAAAACGAATTGTGCGATTTCCTCGCGGTTTTCGACGCTATCCGTCGTGATTAGGCTACGGCACATCGTTTCAGCTGTCACAATCCATTTCTCTTCATGGGAAGTGGTCAAAACAGCTAATTGAAGTTTTCGTCAATTAATAAAACAATAGTGTAAATTTGCTTAAAATTCCTGCCATAAACTAAGTTTATTTTCACATAATCAAGTACTTACCGGCCGCACCTTCCGTGTGGACCGCGATCCGCGATCGTTTCAGCCCTTTGGGGGGCCCAAATAGCGTGATTTCCTGCAAAAACAATAAAAAACTCGTTTTTTCAACAAAACTTTAATATTTTGTACTGAACCCATCCTCGAATTAGGGCATGCAAACCGGATAACCGGATAACCGAAAAAACCGGATAACCGACTGATTTGAAACCCGGTTTTTTTAAGATAACAAAACCGGAGTTTTCGGTTTTTTCGGTTAACATTATAAGTAAGCATTTTTCGACTACTAAACTGACGGCAACTACAACTCAGGAAAACTTAGACTATACAGTACCTAGTAAATGTTTCATGGAACATCAAGGACCAACTCCGACAAGAAATAAAGAAGGCTCTCAAACAACATACCTCTGGTGCAAGCCTATCTACAGAACTTGATTTAGAAACTAAAATCAGGGTGGAAATGGCACTTTACGACGGTGGAGGAAAAATGGGAGAGCACTTAATAAAAGTATATAAAGCTTTGGAATCTATACCTCCAACAAGTGTGGAATCAGAGAGAGCCTTTTTATCAGCAGGTCTCATCTATACTAATATTATAAAGCTGAAGAGTTTGTTTGTTTGGTTGAACGCGGTAATCTCAGGAACTACTAGTCCGAATTGAAAAAATATTTTTGTGTTGAGTAGCCCATTTATTGAGAAAGGTTATAGGTTATATAACATCACGCTACAATTAAAAGGAGCGGAACAGTAACGAAAAATGAACGAAAACTAGCAGGCAATTCGATGCGACGGGAAAGGTCAGGGTAGAAAAAATTGACGCGGACGAAGTCGCGGGCAGAAGCTAGTCTGTTTTATCTACAACAATGACAGATTTATTTTGTTTTGGTTTATTATGGAATAAGACTTCCATTTTATGCGATATTTCAATAATTATTTTGATTTCATTTTACGTACTGTTGATTTTGCCTGTTTGTATTTTATGACAGTTCAATTGTTATTTAATATTCTGTAATTTTAAGCCTTTGTCTACCTACCAAATGTTCCAAATTGTGTATGTTAGGTTTTAAAGAATATGTTATTTTCCTAAATAATAAGCTTTATGGTTATTATTCTGTTTTGTATAAAGTAAAGAAACTTTTTGTATAGCTTGTTAGTACTTGTACCTTATTTCAGTCCGTAAAAAAATCATATTTTGATTAGACTTCAGCATTTTCATTTCTGTACAGACATATTTCTCATTTATTAAAAATCAAATAAAAAAACCCGAAAAAACCGATTTAACCGGTTTCACCGGTTTTGTAAACATAAACCCCGAAAAAACCGGTTTTTATATACAGCCCGGTTTTTGCATGCCCTACCTCGAATACGTCGCCGTTGTGCTGCCCGCGCGCAGACGCGTGTTTTGACACCCCACTCGCCGGTCTAGCTCTGAAAAACGGAAAAAATTTTTGCTTAGGTACTTGACACGTAAAATCTACCTAAGCGATACACCGTTCTCCATACAGTACGAAATCTTGAAAACGAATTGTGCGATTTCCTCGCGGTTTTCGACGCTATCCGTCGTGATTAGGCTACGGCACATCGTTTCAGCTGTCACAATCCATTTCTCTTCATGGGAAGTGGTCAAAACAGCTAATTGAAGTTTTCGTCAATTAATAAAACAATAGTGTAAATTTGCTTAAAATTCCTGCCATAAACTAAGTTTATTTTCACATAATCAAGTACTTACCGGCCGCACCTTCCGTGTGGACCGCGATCCGCGATCGTTTCAGCCCTTTGGGGGGCCCAAATAGCGTGATTTCCTGCAAAAACAATAAAAAACTCGTTTTTTCAACAAAACTTTAATATTTTGTACTGAACCCATCCTCGAATACGTCGCCGTTGTGCTGCCCGCGCGCAGACGCGTGTTTTGACACCCCACTCGCCGGTCTAGCTCTGAAAAACGGAAAAAATTTTTGCTTAGGTACTTGACACGTAAAATCTACCTAAGCGATACACCGTTCTCCATACAGTACGAAATCTTGAAAACGAATTGTGCGATTTCCTCGCGGTTTTCGACGCTAACCGTCGTGATTAGGCTACGGCACATCGTTTCAGCTGTCACAATCCATTTCTCTTCATGGGAAGTGGTCAAAACAGCTAATTGAAGTTTTCGTCAATTAATAAAACAATAGTGTAAATTTGCTTAAAATTCCTGCCATAAACTAAGTTTATTTTCACATAATCAAGTACTTACCGGCCGCACCTTCCGTGTGGACCGCGATCCGCGATCGTTTCAGCCCTTTGGGGGGCCCAAATAGCGTGATTTCCTGCAAAAACAATAAAAAACTCGTTTTTTCAACAAAACTTTAATATTTTGTACTGAACCCATCCTCGAATACGTCGCCGTTGTGCTGCCCGCGCGCAGACGCGTGTTTTGACACCCCACTCGCCGGTCTAGCTCTGAAAAACGGAAAAAATTTTTGCTTAGGTACTTGACACGTAAAATCTACCTAAGCGATACACCGTTCTCCATACAGTACGAAATCTTGAAAACGAATTGTGCGATTTCCTCGCGGTTTTCGACGCTATCCGTCGTGATTAGGCTACGGCACATCGTTTCAGCTGTCACAATCCATTTCTCTTCATGGGAAGTGGTCAAAACAGCTAATTGAAGTTTTCGTCAATTAATAAAACAATAGTGTAAATTTGCTTAAAATTCCTGCCATAAACTAAGTTTATTTTCACATAATCAAGTACTTACCGGCCGCACCTTCCGTGTGGACCGCGATCCGCGATCGTTTCAGCCCTTTGGGGGGCCCAAATAGCGTGATTTCCTGCAAAAACAATAAAAAACTCGTTTTTTCAACAAAACTTTAATATTTTGTACTGAACCCATCCTCGAATACGTCGCCGTTGTGCTGCCCGCGCGCAGACGCGTGTTTTGACACCCCACTCGCCGGTCTAGCTCTGAAAAACGGAAAAAATTTTTGCTTAGGTACTTGACACGTAAAATCTACCTAAGCGATACACCGTTCTCCATACAGTACGAAATCTTGAAAACGAATTGTGCGATTTCCTCGCGGTTTTCGACGCTATCCGTCGTGATTAGGCTACGGCACATCGTTTCAGCTGTCACAATCCATTTCTCTTCATGGGAAGTGGTCAAAACAGCTAATTGAAGTTTTCGTCAATTAATAAAACAATAGTGTAAATTTGCTTAAAATTCCTGCCATAAACTAAGTTTATTTTCACATAATCAAGTACTTACCGGCCGCACCTTCCGTGTGGACCGCGATCCGCGATCGTTTCAGCCCTTTGGGGGGCCCAAATAGCGTGATTTCCTGCAAAAACAATAAAAAACTCGTTTTTTCAACAAAACTTTAATATTTTGTACTGAACCCATCCTCGAATACGTCGCCGTTGTGCTGCCCGCGCGCAGACGCGTGTTTTGACACCCCACTCGCCGGTCTAGCTCTGAAAAACGGAAAAAATTTTTGCTTAGGTACTTGACACGTAAAATCTACCTAAGCGATACACCGTTCTCCGTACAGTACGAAATCTTGAAAACGAATTGTGCGATTTCCTCGCGGTTTTCGACGCTATCCGTCGTGATTAGGCTACGGCACATCGTTTCAGCTGTCACAATCCATTTCTCTTCATGGGAAGTGGTCAAAACAGCTAATTGAAGTTTTCGTCAATTAATAAAACAATAGTGTAAATTTGCTTAAAATTCCTGCCATAAACTAAGTTTATTTTCACATAATCAAGTACTTACCGGCCGCACCTTCCGTGTGGACCGCGATCCGCGATCGTTTCAGCCCTTTGGGGGGCCCAAATAGCGTGATTTCCTGCAAAAACAATAAAAAACTCGTTTTTTCAACAAAACTTTAATATTTTGTACTGAACCCATCCTCGAATACGTCGCCGTTGTGCTGCCCGCGCGCAGACGCGTGTTTTGACACCCCACTCGCCGGTCTAGCTCTGAAAAACGGAAAAAATTTTTGCTTAGGTACTTGACACGTAAAATCTACCTAAGCGATACACCGTTCTCCATACAGTACGAAATCTTGAAAACGAATTGTGCGATTTCCTCGCGGTTTTCGACGCTATCCGTCGTGATTAGGCTACGGCACATCGTTTCAGCTGTCACAATCCATTTCTCTTCATGGGAAGTGGTCAAAACAGCTAATTGAAGTTTTCGTCAATTAATAAAACAATAGTGTAAATTTGCTTAAAATTCCTGCCATAAACTAAGTTTATTTTCACATAATCAAGTACTTACCGGCCGCACCTTCCGTGTGGACCGCGATCCGCGATCGTTTCAGCCCTTTGGGGGGCCCAAATAGCGTGATTTCCTGCAAAAACAATAAAAAACTCGTTTTTTCAACAAAACTTTAATATTTTGTACTGAACCCATCCTCGAATACGTCGCCGTTGTGCTGCCCGCGCGCAGACGCGTGTTTTGACACCCCACTCGCCGGTCTAGCTCTGAAAAACGGAAAAAATTTTTGCTTAGGTACTTGACACGTAAAATCTACCTAAGCGATACACCGTTCTCCATACAGTACGAAATCTTGAAAACGAATTGTGCGATTTCCTCGCGGTTTTCGACGCTATCCGTCGTGATTAGGCTACGGCACATCGTTTCAGCTGTCACAATCCATTTCTCTTCATGGGAAGTGGTCAAAACAGCTAATTGAAGTTTTCGTCAATTAATAAAACAATAGTGTAAATTTGCTTAAAATTCCTGCCATAAACTAAGTTTATTTTCACATAATCAAGTACTTACCGGCCGCACCTTCCGTGTGGACCGCGATCCGCGATCGTTTCAGCCCTTTGGGGGGCCCAAATAGCGTGATTTCCTGCAAAAACAATAAAAAACTCGTTTTTTCAACAAAACTTTAATATTTTGTACTGAACCCATCCTCGAATACGTCGCCGTTGTGCTGCCCGCGCGCAGACGCGTGTTTTGACACCCCACTCGCCGGTCTAGCTCTGAAAAACGGAAAAAATTTTTGCTTAGGTACTTGACACGTAAAATCTACCTAAGCGATACACCGTTCTCCATACAGTACGAAATCTTGAAAACGAATTGTGCGATTTCCTCGCGGTTTTCGACGCTATCCGTCGTGATTAGGCTACGGCACATCGTTTCAGCTGTCACAATCCATTTCTCTTCATGGGAAGTGGTCAAAACAGCTAATTGAAGTTTTCGTCAATTAATAAAACAATAGTGTAAATTTGCTTAAAATTCCTGCCATAAACTAAGTTTATTTTCACATAATCAAGTACTTACCGGCCGCACCTTCCGTGTGGACCGCGATCCGCGATCGTTTCAGCCCTTTGGGGGGCCCAAATAGCGTGATTTCCTGCAAAAACAATAAAAAACTCGTTTTTTCAACAAAACTTTAATATTTTGTACTGAACCCATCCTCGAATACGTCGCCGTTGTGCTGCCCGCGCGCAGACGCGTGTTTTGACACCCCACTCGCCGGTCTAGCTCTGAAAAACGGAAAAAATTTTTGCTTAGGTACTTGACACGTAAAATCTACCTAAGCGATACACCGTTCTCCATACAGTACGAAATCTTGAAAACGAATTGTGCGATTTCCTCGCGGTTTTCGACGCTATCCGTCGTGATTAGGCTACGGCACATCGTTTCAGCTGTCACAATCCATTTCTCTTCATGGGAAGTGGTCAAAACAGCTAATTGAAGTTTTCGTCAATTAATAAAACAATAGTGTAAATTTGCTTAAAATTCCTGCCATAAACTAAGTTTATTTTCACATAATCAAGTACTTACCGGCCGCACCTTCCGTGTGGACCGCGATCCGCGATCGTTTCAGCCCTTTGGGGGGCCCAAATAGCGTGATTTCCTGCAAAAACAATAAAAAACTCGTTTTTTCAACAAAACTTTAATATTTTGTACTGAACCCATCCTCGAATACGTCGCCGTTGTGCTGCCCGCGCGCAGACGCGTGTTTTGACACCCCACTCGCCGGTCTAGCTCTGAAAAACGGAAAAAATTTTTGCTTAGGTACTTGACACGTAAAATCTACCTAAGCGATACACCGTTCTCCATACAGTACGAAATCTTGAAAACGAATTGTGCGATTTCCTCGCGGTTTTCGACGCTATCCGTCGTGATTAGGCTACGGCACATCGTTTCAGCTGTCACAATCCATTTCTCTTCATGGGAAGTGGTCAAAACAGCTAATTGAAGTTTTCGTCAATTAATAAAACAATAGTGTAAATTTGCTTAAAATTCCTGCCATAAACTAAGTTTATTTTCACATAATCAAGTACTTACCGGCCGCACCTTCCGTGTGGACCGCGATCCGCGATCGTTTCAGCCCTTTGGGGGGCCCAAATAGCGTGATTTCCTGCAAAAACAATAAAAAACTCGTTTTTTCAACAAAACTTTAATATTTTGTACTGAACCCATCCTCGAATACGTCGCCGTTGTGCTGCCCGCGCGCAGACGCGTGTTTTGACACCCCACTCGCCGGTCTAGCTCTGAAAAACGGAAAAAATTTTTGCTTAGGTACTTGACACGTAAAATCTACCTAAGCGATACACCGTTCTCCATACAGTACGAAATCTTGAAAACGAATTGTGCGATTTCCTCGCGGTTTTCGACGCTATCCGTCGTGATTAGGCTACGGCACATCGTTTCAGCTGTCACAATCCATTTCTCTTCATGGGAAGTGGTCAAAACAGCTAATTGAAGTTTTCGTCAATTAATAAAACAATAGTGTAAATTTGCTTAAAATTCCTGCCATAAACTAAGTTTATTTTCACATAATCAAGTACTTACCGGCCGCACCTTCCGTGTGGACCGCGATCCGCGATCGTTTCAGCCCTTTGGGGGGCCCAAATAGCGTGATTTCCTGCAAAAACAATAAAAAACTCGTTTTTTCAACAAAACTTTAATATTTTGTACTGAACCCATCCTCGAATACGTCGCCGTTGTGCTGCCCGCGCGCAGACGCGTGTTTTGACACCCCACTCGCCGGTCTAGCTCTGAAAAACGGAAAAAATTTTTGCTTAGGTACTTGACACGTAAAATCTACCTAAGCGATACACCGTTCTCCATACAGTACGAAATCTTGAAAACGAATTGTGCGATTTCCTCGCGGTTTTCGACGCTATCCGTCGTGATTAGGCTACGGCACATCGTTTCAGCTGTCACAATCCATTTCTCTTCATGGGAAGTGGTCAAAACAGCTAATTGAAGTTTTCGTCAATTAATAAAACAATAGTGTAAATTTGCTTAAAATTCCTGCCATAAACTAAGTTTATTTTCACATAATCAAGTACTTACCGGCCGCACCTTCCGTGTGGACCGCGATCCGCGATCGTTTCAGCCCTTTGGGGGGCCCAAATAGCGTGATTTCCTGCAAAAACAATAAAAAACTCGTTTTTTCAACAAAACTTTAATATTTTGTACTGAACCCATCCTCGAATACGTCGCCGTTGTGCTGCCCGCGCGCAGACGCGTGTTTTGACACCCCACTCGCCGGTCTAGCTCTGAAAAACGGAAAAAATTTTTGCTTAGGTACTTGACACGTAAAATCTACCTAAGCGATACACCGTTCTCCATACAGTACGAAATCTTGAAAACGAATTGTGCGATTTCCTCGCGGTTTTCGACGCTATCCGTCGTGATTAGGCTACGGCACATCGTTTCAGCTGTCACAATCCATTTCTCTTCATGGGAAGTGGTCAAAACAGCTAATTGAAGTTTTCGTCAATTAATAAAACAATAGTGTAAATTTGCTTAAAATTCCTGCCATAAACTAAGTTTATTTTCACATAATCAAGTACTTACCGGCCGCACCTTCCGTGTGGACCGCGATCCGCGATCGTTTCAGCCCTTTGGGGGGCCCAAATAGCGTGATTTCCTGCAAAAACAATAAAAAACTCGTTTTTTCAACAAAACTTTAATATTTTGTACTGAACCCATCCTCGAATACGTCGCCGTTGTGCTGCCCGCGCGCAGACGCGTGTTTTGACACCCCACTCGCCGGTCTAGCTCTGAAAAACGGAAAAAATTTTTGCTTAGGTACTTGACACGTAAAATCTACCTAAGCGATACACCGTTCTCCATACAGTACGAAATCTTGAAAACGAATTGTGCGATTTCCTCGCGGTTTTCGACGCTATCCGTCGTGATTAGGCTACGGCACATCGTTTCAGCTGTCACAATCCATTTCTCTTCATGGGAAGTGGTCAAAACAGCTAATTGAAGTTTTCGTCAATTAATAAAACAATAGTGTAAATTTGCTTAAAATTCCTGCCATAAACTAAGTTTATTTTCACATAATCAAGTACTTACCGGCCGCACCTTCCGTGTGGACCGCGATCCGCGATCGTTTCAGCCCTTTGGGGGGCCCAAATAGCGTGATTTCCTGCAAAAACAATAAAAAACTCGTTTTTTCAACAAAACTTTAATATTTTGTACTGAACCCATCCTCGAATACGTCGCCGTTGTGCTGCCCGCGCGCAGACGCGTGTTTTGACACCCCACTCGCCGGTCTAGCTCTGAAAAACGGAAAAAATTTTTGCTTAGGTACTTGACACGTAAAATCTACCTAAGCGATACACCGTTCTCCATACAGTACGAAATCTTGAAAACGAATTGTGCGATTTCCTCGCGGTTTTCGACGCTATCCGTCGTGATTAGGCTACGGCACATCGTTTCAGCTGTCACAATCCATTTCTCTTCATGGGAAGTGGTCAAAACAGCTAATTGAAGTTTTCGTCAATTAATAAAACAATAGTGTAAATTTGCTTAAAATTCCTGCCATAAACTAAGTTTATTTTCACATAATCAAGTACTTACCGGCCGCACCTTCCGTGTGGACCGCGATCCGCGATCGTTTCAGCCCTTTGGGGGGCCCAAATAGCGTGATTTCCTGCAAAAACAATAAAAAACTCGTTTTTTCAACAAAACTTTAATATTTTGTACTGAACCCATCCTCGAATACGTCGCCGTTGTGCTGCCCGCGCGCAGACGCGTGTTTTGACACCCCACTCGCCGGTCTAGCTCTGAAAAACGGAAAAAATTTTTGCTTAGGTACTTGACACGTAAAATCTACCTAAGCGATACACCGTTCTCCATACAGTACGAAATCTTGAAAACGAATTGTGCGATTTCCTCGCGGTTTTCGACGCTATCCGTCGTGATTAGGCTACGGCACATCGTTTCAGCTGTCACAATCCATTTCTCTTCATGGGAAGTGGTCAAAACAGCTAATTGAAGTTTTCGTCAATTAATAAAACAATAGTGTAAATTTGCTTAAAATTCCTGCCATAAACTAAGTTTATTTTCACATAATCAAGTACTTACCGGCCGCACCTTCCGTGTGGACCGCGATCCGCGATCGTTTCAGCCCTTTGGGGGGCCCAAATAGCGTGATTTCCTGCAAAAACAATAAAAAACTCGTTTTTTCAACAAAACTTTAATATTTTGTACTGAACCCATCCTCGAATACGTCGCCGTTGTGCTGCCCGCGCGCAGACGCGTGTTTTGACACCCCACTCGCCGGTCTAGCTCTGAAAAACGGAAAAAATTTTTGCTTAGGTACTTGACACGTAAAATCTACCTAAGCGATACACCGTTCTCCATACAGTACGAAATCTTGAAAACGAATTGTGCGATTTCCTCGCGGTTTTCGACGCTATCCGTCGTGATTAGGCTACGGCACATCGTTTCAGCTGTCACAATCCATTTCTCTTCATGGGAAGTGGTCAAAACAGCTAATTGAAGTTTTCGTCAATTAATAAAACAATAGTGTAAATTTGCTTAAAATTCCTGCCATAAACTAAGTTTATTTTCACATAATCAAGTACTTACCGGCCGCACCTTCCGTGTGGACCGCGATCCGCGATCGTTTCAGCCCTTTGGGGGGCCCAAATAGCGTGATTTCCTGCAAAAACAATAAAAAACTCGTTTTTTCAACAAAACTTTAATATTTTGTACTGAACCCATCCTCGAATACGTCGCCGTTGTGCTGCCCGCGCGCAGACGCGTGTTTTGACACCCCACTCGCCGGTCTAGCTCTGAAAAACGGAAAAAATTTTTGCTTAGGTACTTGACACGTAAAATCTACCTAAGCGATACACCGTTCTCCATACAGTACGAAATCTTGAAAACGAATTGTGCGATTTCCTCGCGGTTTTCGACGCTATCCGTCGTGATTAGGCTACGGCACATCGTTTCAGCTGTCACAATCCATTTCTCTTCATGGGAAGTGGTCAAAACAGCTAATTGAAGTTTTCGTCAATTAATAAAACAATAGTGTAAATTTGCTTAAAATTCCTGCCATAAACTAAGTTTATTTTCACATAATCAAGTACTTACCGGCCGCACCTTCCGTGTGGACCGCGATCCGCGATCGTTTCAGCCCTTTGGGGGGCCCAAATAGCGTGATTTCCTGCAAAAACAATAAAAAACTCGTTTTTTCAACAAAACTTTAATATTTTGTACTGAACCCATCCTCGAATACGTCGCCGTTGTGCTGCCCGCGCGCAGACGCGTGTTTTGACACCCCACTCGCCGGTCTAGCTCTGAAAAACGGAAAAAATTTTTGCTTAGGTACTTGACACGTAAAATCTACCTAAGCGATACACCGTTCTCCATACAGTACGAAATCTTGAAAACGAATTGTGCGATTTCCTCGCGGTTTTCGACGCTATCCGTCGTGATTAGGCTACGGCACATCGTTTCAGCTGTCACAATCCATTTCTCTTCATGGGAAGTGGTCAAAACAGCTAATTGAAGTTTTCGTCAATTAATAAAACAATAGTGTAAATTTGCTTAAAATTCCTGCCATAAACTAAGTTTATTTCCATTCCACGCTCGACCTCCGCCGCGAACGGACGTGTTGTTGTCGCGCTCGCCGCTCCGCCGCGCTCGTGCCCCCACCACTCCGCCGCTGTGCAAGTCAGTTTAGTGTTGTGTCTGCTGTGCAACGCTGCTCCGTAGTCGCCCGACTACATCGTAATTTGCGATTTAAATTTATTTAAATCGTAAATTAGATAAAACTGTCTTTTTCAAGACAAATCTGTTTCTTTAAGCGGAAACCGTCTAAAACGTAGTGGCCCCTTCTGGGTAAATCCACAGTTTCGTGGTCCTCGGTTGAAACCTCACGGTGTCAACGAAGCCGAGTGGGTGCTGACCCAACGCACCCGCCTATCCCCTTCAGGGCTAGGCGTAAGTTTGGACGGGTCCCAGATCACTGGCCTTGGGGGCTTCCCTCGTCAGTCCTGGTGACAGTTTTGCTTCCACAGCCGCGTACTAGTGCCGCGGGTATTTCTATACCCCCCGCACTAGACTGGTCAGGGTATCTCTATACCCATCCGCACTGACCGGTTAGGGCACCGTCGCACAATAAGATTGGCGACGGTACACAAGCTTAGGGCTCACGTAGTAGGTCACACCTCCCTGTCTATACCCGACAGGAAGTGCTACACACCCCCGGGTTCACCCACCCGGGGATTAGGGTTGTTAGGACCATGGTAGGCGCTCCGATGAGCGATTAGGGTTTTCCCCAGCAAAATGAGCTCGAAGTTCGCCGCAATGAACCAAGCGGAGCGAGAAGCTTACTTCTCGCTCTGTGCGGTTTTTTGCGACGACCCCGAGTACATTGCGCTATTTACTCGCTTGTCTAAGCGCAAGCAGTCTGACCAAGCTCAGGCTGCGTTAAAATCCGCCGCCGGGACTAGCATCGCTACCTTTAGCGATGCCCTAGAGTCTCAGGCGGCCGCCGGATCATCGACTCCCGTACCCAGCTCTCAGGTGTCCGAATCTATGGACACCGAAGAGGTCCCCTCTGCCGAGGAGGATATTCGAGCAGCAGACTCGAATACCTCCCCATCGTCGGACACTGACACCTATACGCTTGTTGCCCACGGCAAGGGAAGCAAGCGTAAAAAGACCAAATTTAGCGCCGCCCCGGCCGCTAAATTCATTGCGACAGAAGAATCATCCCCTCCCTCGCATGCCCCGTCACCGCAGGCGCTCGCCGCCGCGCTCATCCCCACCCCTCCGGCCCGCGTGGCTGATGCAATCCCTGGCCCGATTTCGTCATCCTCCGCCATTACCCCCACCCCTCCGGCCCGCGTGGCTGATGCAATCCCTGGCCCGATTTCGTCATCCTCCGCCATTACCCCCACCCCTCCGGCCCGCGTGGCTGATGCAATCCCTACCCCGATTGCGTCATCCTCCGCAAATGCCCACTGCGCCATTACCCCCACCCCTCCGGTCAACAAAGCCGCCAAAAAGATCCCTCCCCCGCCTCCTGTATTTATACAGGACAAGGCGAAGTGGACGGAGATCTCAAAGTGGTGTGTTGACCAGAGAATAAATTTTACTAATGCCCGCTCTACCCAGCAGGGCATTAAAGTCATGACGCCGACGTCGCGAGACTTTCGCGACCTCACCAAACTCCTCACTGCACGTAACGTGAATTACCACACGTACGCACTGCCTGAGGAGCGTCAAACCAGGGTGGTGATCCGGAGGATGCCCTGTGAGATCTCCACCGAGGACATCAAGGCCGACCTCGAGGCACAAAACGTGCCTGTTGACGAGGTTCACAGAATGCACCGGGCCAGGCGTGGCCCGGCATTCGACATGGTGCTCGTAGTGTGCCCTCCCACCGAGGGTCACCACCCGATTTTTAAAGTGAAGGCTATCTGTAGCCTCTCTGGCATCCGAATCGAGAAGCCCCGTAAGACTGGCAATATTGGCCAGTGCCATAGGTGCCAGCTTTACGGTCACTCTCAACACCACTGTTTTGCAACCCCCAGGTGCGTCAAGTGCTTGGGCGATCACGGAACAGCGGATTGTACCCGTCCCAAAGACCGAGCCCTCTGCACAGAGCCACCTAGCTGTGTACTCTGCGGAGAGGCCGGCCACCCTGCCAACTACCGGGGCTGCCCGAAAGCCCCGAAATCCTCCTCCCCGAAACTGGCGAAGCGCGCCGACGCTCGCCAATTAAGGGAAGCCCCCTCCTCCAAACTTCCAGAAAGGTTGAGTCCCCAGAGACCTAGCCCCTGGAACCAGTGGAACCAAGGGAACCACATGCAGGCCTTCCCTGCACTGGGCCCACCCAAACCCAACCCCGCTGGGATCCCCGCGCTAATGGACCCGCGTCTATGCGCCCCAGTGCCCCCCATTGCGCCTCCCGCAAAGCCCGTTAAGCCCATGGCCGCTCCCGCCGCCAGAGCCGCGCCCCCTGCTACCCATCCCGTAGCACCCGCACCAGGGAACTCGGTAAATCCCCTAGATGCATTTAATATCATCTCGGGGACGTTTACCACGTTCTTTTCCCCCAGAGCCCAACGTATGGCCCAGGAGCTAGTTGCCGCTACACGCGCCGGCAACCTGCCCCAAATCCAAGCCATCTACAACGCGTACCCGGAGATTACGCAAGCCCTCGTCTCCTTCACTACCCAAGCCCCCCATTATGGATAGTCGAGATATATTAGCTAGATTAAAACCCCGTTCCCTAAAGATAGGTTTCTTTAATGCCAATGGCATACTAAATCAACGTGATGAGATCGCCACGTTCCTCCGCGACCATCACTTAGACATTCTACTCATTCAAGAGTCTTTCCTTAAGCCCCAACATCGCGACCCGAAAATTGCGAACTATCGTATAGTTCGCAATGACAGGTCGCGCTGCCACAAAGGCGGCACCCTAATTTATTATAGGAAGTCCCTGCACTGCATCCCCATGGACCCTCCTCCCCTCTCCCGTTTGGAAGTCTCGATCTGTCACTTAGGCATGACAGGTCATCGGCCGGTCACGCTAGTGTCGGCCTACCTTCCCCCACAGTCCTCGACGGAGAACTACCAACTCCTCACGGACGACATCGACTCGCTGCTTGGCTTGAGTGATTCCGTTATAATAGCGGGCGATCTCAACGCCAAGCACCCAGCTTGGAACAGTTCCAGGACATCGACCAGAGGGAGACACCTGTTCAACCTCTGCTCCACCCTCCACTTTGACGTCATCGCCCCGATGACCCCAACTCACTTCCCCCACGATCCCACCCACGTCGCAGACGTCCTCGATATAGCACTTCTTAAGAATATCAACCTCAGGTTGGATTCTATAGAAGCTATAAACGAGCTCGACTCCGACCACAGGCCGGTCGTCATGCACCTGGCCCCCCGCTTAGGTTCCCACGATCCCACCCTACCCCCCGCCACCAAAGTGATCACGGACTGGAGGAAAGTCAGCGAAAAGCTGAAAGCCACCACGTCCCCTCACTTGGATTCCATTCCGGATCATTTCGACTCTATCGCTGACACAACGGCCGCGATCGGCTCATTCACAGAGCACGTACAATCGGTCCTGAACGAATGTTCAAGGAAGGTTCCAGAGATGGATGACCATCGATGGAAACTTCCGGACGATGTACGTGCCCTGTTGACTGAGAAGAACGCGGCCGTTCGTGCTTACAGTAACTTTCCCTGCGACGCGAACAGGGCTCACATGCGTCACTTACAGCGTGCTGTAAGGACACGCATCGAGGAGCTTCGTTCCGCGGGCTGGGAAAAGCTGCTGGGCGATCTAGAGCCTACTCACCAGGCATTCTGGGAACTTCAGAGGAAACTCAAATCCAAAGAGGTCACCACAATGCCCCCCCTGATCCGCCCCGATGCGACACTCGCATTCGAGGATGCCGACAAGGCCGAGTGCCTAGCCGACAGCCTCGAGGCGCAATGCTCGCCCAGCACACTGCCAGTAGACCCAGACTATCTCGCCGAGATAGACGCTGAGGTCGAACGCAGAGCCTCACTCCCACCGGTCGAAGACCCTGATGAGCCCCTGCCCCCCGTCACTCCTGACGAGGTGCACGAGCTCATCAAGGGTCTCAAACCTCGTAAGGCCCCCGGATCAGACGGTATCACCAACAAGGTGTTCCAGCTGTTCCCCGCCCACCTGATCATGCTCATGACCACCATCTTCAATGGTGCCCTGAGCAATAATATCTTCCCACAAGCTTGGAAGGAAGCCACAGTCATTGGCATCCCAAAGCCCGGCAAACCCAAGGCGGAGCCCTCGAGCTACCGCCCCATCAGTTTGCTCAATGTCCTCGGCAAAATCTATGAGAGGCTTATTTATAAGCGTCTCAGAGATTACGCCGAGACAAAGGGCCTCATTCCCAACGAGCAGTTCGGTTTTCGAACCCAACACTCGTGTGTCCATCAGGTGCACCGTATCGTCGAACATATAAGCGTTGGTTTCCAACGTGGCATGTTCACGGGTGCAGTATTCTTCGACATAGCGAAAGCTTTCGATAAGGTCTGGCACAACGGCTTGTTATACAAGCTGTACCAACTCGGAGTGCCCGACCGTCTCGTGCTCATCCTACGAGACTTTCTATCGAACCGCACCTTTCGCTATCGCATCGAAGGGGCACTGTCCTCCCCTCATCCTATCCGAGCAGGAGTCCCTCAGGGCTCTGTCTTGTCCCCACTCATTTTTACGCTATTCACTAGCGATATACCCAGAAGTTTAAAGGCTCAGCTGGCTCTGTTCGCAGATGACACGGCCATCTACTTCACGGGGCGTAGTCAAGACGCCTTGATTCGCTACCTCCAGGCCGCAGTCGACGATCTCGCCGACTGGTTCGAGAAGTGGCGAATCGAAGTCAACCCCGACAAGAGTCAGGCGGTTCTCTTTACGAAACCGCGACTCAAACCCCGCCCCCCGACCCCCCTATCCATGTTCGGCAAGCAGATCCCTTGGGAGAAGCGAGCCAAATATCTAGGCGTGATCCTCGATCAGCATCTCTCCTTTTCTGAGCACATAAAGAAGGTCCGTTCGCGGGCCGCTTTCGCTCTCGGTAGGCTCCACCCCGTTCTAAACGCAAAAAGCAAAATGTCACTCCGGTGCAAAAAGCTTATCTATACCGCGTGCATAAGGCCAATCATGACCTATGCAAGTGCAGTCTTTGCACACGCGAAGCCACATCACGTCCATAGGATGCAGACCCTCCAGAACCGTTTTCTCCGTAACGCCACAGGTTCGCCTTGGTATGTTCGGAACGCTAACCTCCACTTAGACCTCAAACTCCCGACTATCCACCAGTTCATGAAACGCATCTCGAAGCGTTTCTTCGATAGGGCCGCAACCCACCGCAACCCCTTGGTTGTCGCGGCAGCTAATTACATCCCCTCCCGCATCAGCAAAACCCGCCGTCCGCGGCACGTTCTGACCGATCCTGATGACCCCATTACCCTCCTCCAGGAGAGCAATAGGGCCACCAGTACCCTACGTAAACCGAAACGTCCGTCATACCGACCTCGCCGCCGAGGTCAGTCGTCGCGACACTCCCGACTAGAGAATAGTCCTCCCCGACCCTTGCACGAGCCAGCCCGCGTAGCTGAGCCTGTAGATCCAAATCCGTCCCTAAATCATGATAACCACTCAGATCCAGCCCGTCCCTTGCTGACCCCCCCCCGCCAGTGACTCCCTAAGCCGAGGTCCGAACCCCACAGGGGGTGCCCTTAGGTCTTAGTCGCTTAGTTTGTAGTTTTTTCTTTAGTTTGTAAGCCCTGGCTGGAGGCCTTAGATTAACGTTTAAGGTAACTAGCAGGAAAAGCCCGGTTAAGTTGAAAAAACCATTAGGTTATCAACGAGAAGTCATTGTCAAAAAAAAAAAAAAAAATAAGTTTATTTTCACATAATCAAGTACTTACCGGCCGCACCTTCCGTGTGGACCGCGATCCGCGATCGTTTCAGCCCTTTGGGGGGCCCAAATAGCGTGATTTCCTGCAAAAACAATAAAAAACTCGTTTTTTCAACAAAACTTTAATATTTTGTACTGAACCCATCCTCGAATACGTCGCCGTTGTGCTGCCCGCGCGCAGACGCGTGTTTTGACACCCCACTCGCCGGTCTAGCTCTGAAAAACGGAAAAAATTTTTGCTTAGGTACTTGACACGTAAAATCTACCTAAGCGATACACCGTTCTCCATACAGTACGAAATCTTGAAAACGAATTGTGCGATTTCCTCGCGGTTTTCGACGCTATCCGTCGTGATTAGGCTACGGCACATCGTTTCAGCTGTCACAATCCATTTCTCTTCATGGGAAGTGGTCAAAACAGCTAATTGAAGTTTTCGTCAATTAATAAAACAATAGTGTAAATTTGCTTAAAATTCCTGCCATAAACTAAGTTTATTTTCACATAATCAAGTACTTACCGGCCGCACCTTCCGTGTGGACCGCGATCCGCGATCGTTTCAGCCCTTTGGGGGGCCCAAATAGCGTGATTTCCTGCAAAAACAATAAAAAACTCGTTTTTTCAACAAAACTTTAATATTTTGTACTGAACCCATCCTCGAATACGTCGCCGTTGTGCTGCCCGCGCGCAGACGCGTGTTTTGACACCCCACTCGCCGGTCTAGCTCTGAAAAACGGAAAAAATTTTTGCTTAGGTACTTGACACGTAAAATCTACCTAAGCGATACACCGTTCTCCATACAGTACGAAATCTTGAAAACGAATTGTGCGATTTCCTCGCGGTTTTCGACGCTATCCGTCGTGATTAGGCTACGGCACATCGTTTCAGCTGTCACAATCCATTTCTCTTCATGGGAAGTGGTCAAAACAGCTAATTGAAGTTTTCGTCAATTAATAAAACAATAGTGTAAATTTGCTTAAAATTCCTGCCATAAACTAAGTTTATTTTCACATAATCAAGTACTTACCGGCCGCACCTTCCGTGTGGACCGCGATCCGCGATCGTTTCAGCCCTTTGGGGGGCCCAAATAGCGTGATTTCCTGCAAAAACAATAAAAAACTCGTTTTTTCAACAAAACTTTAATATTTTGTACTGAACCCATCCTCGAATACGTCGCCGTTGTGCTGCCCGCGCGCAGACGCGTGTTTTGACACCCCACTCGCCGGTCTAGCTCTGAAAAACGGAAAAAATTTTTGCTTAGGTACTTGACACGTAAAATCTACCTAAGCGATACACCGTTCTCCATACAGTACGAAATCTTGAAAACGAATTGTGCGATTTCCTCGCGGTTTTCGACGCTATCCGTCGTGATTAGGCTACGGCACATCGTTTCAGCTGTCACAATCCATTTCTCTTCATGGGAAGTGGTCAAAACAGCTAATTGAAGTTTTCGTCAATTAATAAAACAATAGTGTAAATTTGCTTAAAATTCCTGCCATAAACTAAGTTTATTTTCACATAATCAAGTACTTACCGGCCGCACCTTCCGTGTGGACCGCGATCCGCGATCGTTTCAGCCCTTTGGGGGGCCCAAATAGCGTGATTTCCTGCAAAAACAATAAAAAACTCGTTTTTTCAACAAAACTTTAATATTTTGTACTGAACCCATCCTCGAATACGTCGCCGTTGTGCTGCCCGCGCGCAGACGCGTGTTTTGACACCCCACTCGCCGGTCTAGCTCTGAAAAACGGAAAAAATTTTTGCTTAGGTACTTGACACGTAAAATCTACCTAAGCGATACACCGTTCTCCATACAGTACGAAATCTTGAAAACGAATTGTGCGATTTCCTCGCGGTTTTCGACGCTATCCGTCGTGATTAGGCTACGGCACATCGTTTCAGCTGTCACAATCCATTTCTCTTCATGGGAAGTGGTCAAAACAGCTAATTGAAGTTTTCGTCAATTAATAAAACAATAGTGTAAATTTGCTTAAAATTCCTGCCATAAACTAAGTTTATTTTCACATAATCAAGTACTTACCGGCCGCACCTTCCGTGTGGACCGCGATCCGCGATCGTTTCAGCCCTTTGGGGGGCCCAAATAGCGTGATTTCCTGCAAAAACAATAAAAAACTCGTTTTTTCAACAAAACTTTAATATTTTGTACTGAACCCATCCTCGAATACGTCGCCGTTGTGCTGCCCGCGCGCAGACGCGTGTTTTGACACCCCACTCGCCGGTCTAGCTCTGAAAAACGGAAAAAATTTTTGCTTAGGTACTTGACACGTAAAATCTACCTAAGCGATACACCGTTCTCCATACAGTACGAAATCTTGAAAACGAATTGTGCGATTTCCTCGCGGTTTTCGACGCTATCCGTCGTGATTAGGCTACGGCACATCGTTTCAGCTGTCACAATCCATTTCTCTTCATGGGAAGTGGTCAAAACAGCTAATTGAAGTTTTCGTCAATTAATAAAACAATAGTGTAAATTTGCTTAAAATTCCTGCCATAAACTAAGTTTATTTTCACATAATCAAGTACTTACCGGCCGCACCTTCCGTGTGGACCGCGATCCGCGATCGTTTCAGCCCTTTGGGGGGCCCAAATAGCGTGATTTCCTGCAAAAACAATAAAAAACTCGTTTTTTCAACAAAACTTTAATATTTTGTACTGAACCCATCCTCGAATACGTCGCCGTTGTGCTGCCCGCGCGCAGACGCGTGTTTTGACACCCCACTCGCCGGTCTAGCTCTGAAAAACGGAAAAAATTTTTGCTTAGGTACTTGACACGTAAAATCTACCTAAGCGATACACCGTTCTCCATACAGTACGAAATCTTGAAAACGAATTGTGCGATTTCCTCGCGGTTTTCGACGCTATCCGTCGTGATTAGGCTACGGCACATCGTTTCAGCTGTCACAATCCATTTCTCTTCATGGGAAGTGGTCAAAACAGCTAATTGAAGTTTTCGTCAATTAATAAAACAATAGTGTAAATTTGCTTAAAATTCCTGCCATAAACTAAGTTTATTTTCACATAATCAAGTACTTACCGGCCGCACCTTCCGTGTGGACCGCGATCCGCGATCGTTTCAGCCCTTTGGGGGGCCCAAATAGCGTGATTTCCTGCAAAAACAATAAAAAACTCGTTTTTTCAACAAAACTTTAATATTTTGTACTGAACCCATCCTCGAATACGTCGCCGTTGTGCTGCCCGCGCGCAGACGCGTGTTTTGACACCCCACTCGCCGGTCTAGCTCTGAAAAACGGAAAAAATTTTTGCTTAGGTACTTGACACGTAAAATCTACCTAAGCGATACACCGTTCTCCATACAGTACGAAATCTTGAAAACGAATTGTGCGATTTCCTCGCGGTTTTCGACGCTATCCGTCGTGATTAGGCTACGGCACATCGTTTCAGCTGTCACAATCCATTTCTCTTCATGGGAAGTGGTCAAAACAGCTAATTGAAGTTTTCGTCAATTAATAAAACAATAGTGTAAATTTGCTTAAAATTCCTGCCATAAACTAAGTTTATTTTCACATAATCAAGTACTTACCGGCCGCACCTTCCGTGTGGACCGCGATCCGCGATCGTTTCAGCCCTTTGGGGGGCCCAAATAGCGTGATTTCCTGCAAAAACAATAAAAAACTCGTTTTTTCAACAAAACTTTAATATTTTGTACTGAACCCATCCTCGAATACGTCGCCGTTGTGCTGCCCGCGCGCAGACGCGTGTTTTGACACCCCACTCGCCGGTCTAGCTCTGAAAAACGGAAAAAATTTTTGCTTAGGTACTTGACACGTAAAATCTACCTAAGCGATACACCGTACAGAGCGGCGAAGACCGCCCTCCAAGAGGAGATCCTGCGGGCCAGAGGACTGGCCCGCAAGGAGTCGCTGGAGACTCTGAACAGGGACCCATGGGGACGGCCCTACAAGGCCGTCCGGTAGAAACTTCGCCCATGGGCTCCCCCGCTGACGCAGAGTCTCCGGCCCCAACTCGTGGAGGGCGTGGTGAGCGCTCTGTTCCCTTCGCGAGGGGAACATAGTCCCCCACCCATGGCTCCGCCTACTGCGGTGCCCGATGCGGACCACATCACTGACGACGACGACGGTGCTCCAGAAGTGACCGAGGTAGAGATGAGGGTGGCGGTACGAAGGCTTAATGCCAAGAATACCGCCCCAGGACCCGACGGCTTGCCTGGAAAAGCCTGGGTTCTGGCCTTGGAGGCTCTCGGGCCTCGACTAAGGGGGCTCCTTAGCGCATGCATGGAGAGGGGCCAGTTCCCACTTCGTTGGAAGACGGGAAAACTGGTCCTCATTAGGAAGCCGGGGCGCCCTGCGGACTCGCCGTCCGCTTACCGGCCCATCGTGCTGCTTGACGAGGTGGGCAAGCTCTTTGAAAGAGTGATTGCAGACCGCCTCGTCGGGTGGCTAGAGCGGGAGGGGCCGGATTTGTCAGACGGCCAGTACGGCTTCCGCAAGGGGCGTTCTACGGTGGACGCCATCATGCGCGTGCGAGCCCTTTCGACGGGGGATGCAGTGGCCCGGGGCGGGGTCGTCTTGGCGGTGTCTCTAGACATCGCCAATGCCTTCAATACCCTGCCCTGGAGTTGCATCAGGGAGGCACTCCGGTATCACCGGGTGCCGAACTACCTCTGTCGAGTAGTCGAGGCTTACCTGACGGATAGGGCCGTCATCTACCCCGGTCACCAGGGAGAGTGGAACCGGCGAGAGATGTCGTGCGGTGTCCCACAGGGATCGGTCCTGGGACCGCATCTGTGGGACATCGGATACGACTGGGTGCTGCGCGCCGACCTCCCTAACGACGTCAGCGTGGTATGCTACGCTGACGACACGCTGGTCCTGGCGCACGGGAGGTCGTACGAGGCGGCGGCCGACTTAATGACACGAGGGGTTGCGACAATCGTCGAAAGAATCCGGCAATTGGGACTCGAGGTGGCCCTGCACAAGTCCGAGGCCATGGGTTTTCATGGTCCTCGGAACGCGCCACCTTCGGGTTCCCAACTCACGGTGGGAGGAGTTCACGTCGGCGTCGAGTCGACGATGAAGTATCTGGGACTTGTCCTCGACAGCCGGTGGAACTTCGTTGAGCATTTCCGACGTTTGGCTCCCAGACTGGAGCGGGCTGGGGCTGCCTTAAAGCGGCTCCTGCCCAATCTGGGGGGTCCAAACGCCTCCTGCCGGAGGCTCTACACGGGGGTCGTGCGGTCCATGGCCCTCTACGGGGCACCGGTGTGGGCGCCCTCATTGAGGCTGCGCCCAGCGCGCCGGTTGAGTGCGGCCCAGAGGGTCATGGCCATCCGGCTAGTCCGGGGATACCGCACGGTCTCCTGCGAGGCGGCGAGCCTCCTTGCCGGAGTGCCGCCATGGGATCTGGAGGCAAAGGTCCTCGCCCACATGTGGGAGTGGCGCGAGGAGGCGAAACGTCGGGGCGAAACTCCGCTGCCGCGACAAATCGCGGCACGGCGGGCGGAGCTCCGGCAGGATCTCATGGCGACATGGCGGGTACGATTGTCGCAACCCAGCGCTGGGCACGCCACAATTGCGGCGGTAAGTCCCCTCTTTGAGGAGTGGATTGAGAGGCGCCACGGCGTCCTCACCTTCCGCCTGACGCAGGTTCTCACCGGGCATGGGTGCTTCGGAGGGTTCCTGTTCAGGATAAAGCGGGAGGAAACGTCCGGGTGTTTCCATTGTGAGGATCGTCTGGAGGACACGGTGGAGCATACAGTGGAGGTGTGCCCTGCATGGGCGGAGCACCGCCGTGTCCTCGTGGAGGCGATCGGCGGCGGCGACCTCTCGCGTCCGGCCCTGGTGCGAGCCATGGTACGGAGCGAGAGGGCATGGGAAGCCGTCACCTCCTTCTGCGAAGCAGTAATGCTCGCGAAGGAGGAGGCGGGGCGCGTGAGGGAGTGGCAGTCTCTGCACTCTCACGTCCCTAGCCGCCGCAGGAGGAGACGCCCCGGGCGTCGGGAGTCGATAGCGGACTCCCGGCCACCGTAGGCGCGAGCTTGCGGGTGGCGAGCAATGGGTAGCTCGCCACCCGGTAAGGATCAGGCTCGGGTCGACGGCGCGTAGTGTTCCACGCGCGCCTCAAAGAGATGTCAGCAGCAATGTAGGGGTCTGCTAGGACCGATGCCTGCCAGGGTCACGAGATTGTTCGAAAGAGATACCGTGACTCTGGCACATGGGCAACTGAAGGAACACGGGTGGGTTTTAGTCAGTAAAAGTCTGACACGCCCTCCCACTCCGCCCAGAGCGGGAGAAGTCATTTGATGATTTCCCATCCAAAAAAAAAAAAAAAAAAAAAAAAAAGCGATACACCGTTCTCCATACAGTACGAAATCTTGAAAACGAATTGTGCGATTTCCTCGCGGTTTTCGACGCTATCCGTCGTGATTAGGCTACGGCACATCGTTTCAGCTGTCACAATCCATTTCTCTTCATGGGAAGTGGTCAAAACAGCTAATTGAAGTTTTCGTCAATTAATAAAACAATAGTGTAAATTTGCTTAAAATTCCTGCCATAAACTAAGTTTATTTTCACATAATCAAGTACTTACCGGCCGCACCTTCCGTGTGGACCGCGATCCGCGATCGTTTCAGCCCTTTGGGGGGCCCAAATAGCGTGATTTCCTGCAAAAACAATAAAAAACTCGTTTTTTCAACAAAACTTTAATATTTTGTACTGAACCCATCCTCGAATACGTCGCCGTTGTGCTGCCCGCGCGCAGACGCGTGTTTTGACACCCCACTCGCCGGTCTAGCTCTGAAAAACGGAAAAAATTTTTGCTTAGGTACTTGACACGTAAAATCTACCTAAGCGATACACCGTTCTCCATACAGTACGAAATCTTGAAAACGAATTGTGCGATTTCCTCGCGGTTTTCGACGCTATCCGTCGTGATTAGGCTACGGCACATCGTTTCAGCTGTCACAATCCATTTCTCTTCATGGGAAGTGGTCAAAACAGCTAATTGAAGTTTTCGTCAATTAATAAAACAATAGTGTAAATTTGCTTAAAATTCCTGCCATAAACTAAGTTTATTTTCACATAATCAAGTACTTACCGGCCGCACCTTCCGTGTGGACCGCGATCCGCGATCGTTTCAGCCCTTTGGGGGGCCCAAATAGCGTGATTTCCTGCAAAAACAATAAAAAACTCGTTTTTTCAACAAAACTTTAATATTTTGTACTGAACCCATCCTCGAATACGTCGCCGTTGTGCTGCCCGCGCGCAGACGCGTGTTTTGACACCCCACTCGCCGGTCTAGCTCTGAAAAACGGAAAAAATTTTTGCTTAGGTACTTGACACGTAAAATCTACCTAAGCGATACACCGTTCTCCATACAGTACGAAATCTTGAAAACGAATTGTGCGATTTCCTCGCGGTTTTCGACGCTATCCGTCGTGATTAGGCTACGGCACATCGTTTCAGCTGTCACAATCCATTTCTCTTCATGGGAAGTGGTCAAAACAGCTAATTGAAGTTTTCGTCAATTAATAAAACAATAGTGTAAATTTGCTTAAAATTCCTGCCATAAACTAAGTTTATTTTCACATAATCAAGTACTTACCGGCCGCACCTTCCGTGTGGACCGCGATCCGCGATCGTTTCAGCCCTTTGGGGGGCCCAAATAGCGTGATTTCCTGCAAAAACAATAAAAAACTCGTTTTTTCAACAAAACTTTAATATTTTGTACTGAACCCATCCTCGAATACGTCGCCGTTGTGCTGCCCGCGCGCAGACGCGTGTTTTGACACCCCACTCGCCGGTCTAGCTCTGAAAAACGGAAAAAATTTTTGCTTAGGTACTTGACACGTAAAATCTACCTAAGCGATACACCGTTCTCCATACAGTACGAAATCTTGAAAACGAATTGTGCGATTTCCTCGCGGTTTTCGACGCTATCCGTCGTGATTAGGCTACGGCACATCGTTTCAGCTGTCACAATCCATTTCTCTTCATGGGAAGTGGTCAAAACAGCTAATTGAAGTTTTCGTCAATTAATAAAACAATAGTGTAAATTTGCTTAAAATTCCTGCCATAAACTAAGTTTATTTTCACATAATCAAGTACTTACCGGCCGCACCTTCCGTGTGGACCGCGATCCGCGATCGTTTCAGCCCTTTGGGGGGCCCAAATAGCGTGATTTCCTGCAAAAACAATAAAAAACTCGTTTTTTCAACAAAACTTTAATATTTTGTACTGAACCCATCCTCGAATACGTCGCCGTTGTGCTGCCCGCGCGCAGACGCGTGTTTTGACACCCCACTCGCCGGTCTAGCTCTGAAAAACGGAAAAAATTTTTGCTTAGGTACTTGACACGTAAAATCTACCTAAGCGATACACCGTTCTCCATACAGTACGAAATCTTGAAAACGAATTGTGCGATTTCCTCGCGGTTTTCGACGCTAACCGTCGTGATTAGGCTACGGCACATCGTTTCAGCTGTCACAATCCATTTCTCTTCATGGGAAGTGGTCAAAACAGCTAATTGAAGTTTTCGTCAATTAATAAAACAATAGTGTAAATTTGCTTAAAATTCCTGCCATAAACTAAGTTTATTTTCACATAATCAAGTACTTACCGGCCGCACCTTCCGTGTGGACCGCGATCCGCGATCGTTTCAGCCCTTTGGGGGGCCCAAATAGCGTGATTTCCTGCAAAAACAATAAAAAACTCGTTTTTTCAACAAAACTTTAATATTTTGTACTGAACCCATCCTCGAATACGTCGCCGTTGTGCTGCCCGCGCGCAGACGCGTGTTTTGACACCCCACTCGCCGGTCTAGCTCTGAAAAACGGAAAAAATTTTTGCTTAGGTACTTGACACGTAAAATCTACCTAAGCGATACACCGTTCTCCATACAGTACGAAATCTTGAAAACGAATTGTGCGATTTCCTCGCGGTTTTCGACGCTATCCGTCGTGATTAGGCTACGGCACATCGTTTCAGCTGTCACAATCCATTTCTCTTCATGGGAAGTGGTCAAAACAGCTAATTGAAGTTTTCGTCAATTAATAAAACAATAGTGTAAATTTGCTTAAAATTCCTGCCATAAACTAAGTTTATTTTCACATAATCAAGTACTTACCGGCCGCACCTTCCGTGTGGACCGCGATCCGCGATCGTTTCAGCCCTTTGGGGGGCCCAAATAGCGTGATTTCCTGCAAAAACAATAAAAAACTCGTTTTTTCAACAAAACTTTAATATTTTGTACTGAACCCATCCTCGAATACGTCGCCGTTGTGCTGCCCGCGCGCAGACGCGTGTTTTGACACCCCACTCGCCGGTCTAGCTCTGAAAAACGGAAAAAATTTTTGCTTAGGTACTTGACACGTAAAATCTACCTAAGCGATACACCGTTCTCCATACAGTACGAAATCTTGAAAACG
>CANNRW010000011.1:0-30000 GCA_947507805.1 Aporophyla nigra
ACTATTGTTTTATTAATTGACGAAAACTTCAATTAGCTGTTTTGACCACTTCCCATGAAGAGAAATGGATTGTGACAGCTGAAACGATGTGCCGTAGCCTAATCACGACGGATAGCGTCGAAAACCGCGAGGAAATCGCACAATTCGTTTTCAAGATTTCGTACTGTATGGAGAACGGTGTATCGCTTAGGTAGATTTTACGTGTCAAGTACCTAAGCAAAAATTTTTTCCGTTTTTCAGAGCTAGACCGGCGAGTGGGGTGTCAAAACACGCGTCTGCGCGCGGGCAGCACAACGGCGACGTATTCGAGGATGGGTTCAGTACAAAATATTAAAGTTTTGTTGAAAAAACGAGTTTTTTATTGTTTTTGCAGGAAATCACGCTATTTGGGCCCCCCAAAGGGCTGAAACGATCGCGGATCGCGGTCCACACGGAAGGTGCGGCCGGTAAGTACTTGATTATGTGAAAATAAACTTAGTTTATGGCAGGAATTTTAAGCAAATTTACACTATTGTTTTATTAATTGACGAAAACTTCAATTAGCTGTTTTGACCACTTCCCATGAAGAGAAATGGATTGTGACAGCTGAAACGATGTGCCGTAGCCTAATCACGACGGATAGCGTCGAAAACCGCGAGGAAATCGCACAATTCGTTTTCAAGATTTCGTACTGTATGGAGAACGGTGTATCGCTTAGGTAGATTTTACGTGTCAAGTACCTAAGCAAAAATTTTTTCCGTTTTTCAGAGCTAGACCGGCGAGTGGGGTGTCAAAACACGCGTCTGCGCGCGGGCAGCACAACGGCGACGTATTCGAGGATGGGTTCAGTACAAAATATTAAAGTTTTGTTGAAAAAACGAGTTTTTTATTGTTTTTGCAGGAAATCACGCTATTTGGGCCCCCCAAAGGGCTGAAACGATCGCGGATCGCGGTCCACACGGAAGGTGCGGCCGGTAAGTACTTGATTATGTGAAAATAAACTTAGTTTATGGCAGGAATTTTAAGCAAATTTACACTATTGTTTTATTAATTGACGAAAACTTCAATTAGCTGTTTTGACCACTTCCCATGAAGAGAAATGGATTGTGACAGCTGAAACGATGTGCCGTAGCCTAATCACGACGGATAGCGTCGAAAACCGCGAGGAAATCGCACAATTCGTTTTCAAGATTTCGTACTGTATGGAGAACGGTGTATCGCTTAGGTAGATTTTACGTGTCAAGTACCTAAGCAAAAATTTTTTCCGTTTTTCAGAGCTAGACCGGCGAGTGGGGTGTCAAAACACGCGTCTGCGCGCGGGCAGCACAACGGCGACGTATTCGAGGATGGGTTCAGTACAAAATATTAAAGTTTTGTTGAAAAAACGAGTTTTTTATTGTTTTTGCAGGAAATCACGCTATTTGGGCCCCCCAAAGGGCTGAAACGATCGCGGATCGCGGTCCACACGGAAGGTGCGGCCGGTAAGTACTTGATTATGTGAAAATAAACTTAGTTTATGGCAGGAATTTTAAGCAAATTTACACTATTGTTTTATTAATTGACGAAAACTTCAATTAGCTGTTTTGACCACTTCCCATGAAGAGAAATGGATTGTGACAGCTGAAACGATGTGCCGTAGCCTAATCACGACGGATAGCGTCGAAAACCGCGAGGAAATCGCACAATTCGTTTTCAAGATTTCGTACTGTATGGAGAACGGTGTATCGCTTAGGTAGATTTTACGTGTCAAGTACCTAAGCAAAAATTTTTTCCGTTTTTCAGAGCTAGACCGGCGAGTGGGGTGTCAAAACACGCGTCTGCGCGCGGGCAGCACAACGGCGACGTATTCGAGGATGGGTTCAGTACAAAATATTAAAGTTTTGTTGAAAAAACGAGTTTTTTATTGTTTTTGCAGGAAATCACGCTATTTGGGCCCCCCAAAGGGCTGAAACGATCGCGGATCGCGGTCCACACGGAAGGTGCGGCCGGTAAGTACTTGATTATGTGAAAATAAACTTAGTTTATGGCAGGAATTTTAAGCAAATTTACACTATTGTTTTATTAATTGACGAAAACTTCAATTAGCTGTTTTGACCACTTCCCATGAAGAGAAATGGATTGTGACAGCTGAAACGATGTGCCGTAGCCTAATCACGACGGATAGCGTCGAAAACCGCGAGGAAATCGCACAATTCGTTTTCAAGATTTCGTACTGTATGGAGAACGGTGTATCGCTTAGGTAGATTTTACGTGTCAAGTACCTAAGCAAAAATTTTTTCCGTTTTTCAGAGCTAGACCGGCGAGTGGGGTGTCAAAACACGCGTCTGCGCGCGGGCAGCACAACGGCGACGTATTCGAGGATGGGTTCAGTACAAAATATTAAAGTTTTGTTGAAAAAACGAGTTTTTTATTGTTTTTGCAGGAAATCACGCTATTTGGGCCCCCCAAAGGGCTGAAACGATCGCGGATCGCGGTCCACACGGAAGGTGCGGCCGGTAAGTACTTGATTATGTGAAAATAAACTTAGTTTATGGCAGGAATTTTAAGCAAATTTACACTATTGTTTTATTAATTGACGAAAACTTCAATTAGCTGTTTTGACCACTTCCCATGAAGAGAAATGGATTGTGACAGCTGAAACGATGTGCCGTAGCCTAATCACGACGGATAGCGTCGAAAACCGCGAGGAAATCGCACAATTCGTTTTCAAGATTTCGTACTGTATGGAGAACGGTGTATCGCTTAGGTAGATTTTACGTGTCAAGTACCTAAGCAAAAATTTTTTCCGTTTTTCAGAGCTAGACCGGCGAGTGGGGTGTCAAAACACGCGTCTGCGCGCGGGCAGCACAACGGCGACGTATTCGAGGATGGGTTCAGTACAAAATATTAAAGTTTTGTTGAAAAAACGAGTTTTTTATTGTTTTTGCAGGAAATCACGCTATTTGGGCCCCCCAAAGGGCTGAAACGATCGCGGATCGCGGTCCACACGGAAGGTGCGGCCGGTAAGTACTTGATTATGTGAAAATAAACTTAGTTTATGGCAGGAATTTTAAGCAAATTTACACTATTGTTTTATTAATTGACGAAAACTTCAATTAGCTGTTTTGACCACTTCCCATGAAGAGAAATGGATTGTGACAGCTGAAACGATGTGCCGTAGCCTAATCACGACGGATAGCGTCGAAAACCGCGAGGAAATCGCACAATTCGTTTTCAAGATTTCGTACTGTATGGAGAACGGTGTATCGCTTAGGTAGATTTTACGTGTCAAGTACCTAAGCAAAAATTTTTTCCGTTTTTCAGAGCTAGACCGGCGAGTGGGGTGTCAAAACACGCGTCTGCGCGCGGGCAGCACAACGGCGACGTATTCGAGGATGGGTTCAGTACAAAATATTAAAGTTTTGTTGAAAAAACGAGTTTTTTATTGTTTTTGCAGGAAATCACGCTATTTGGGCCCCCCAAAGGGCTGAAACGATCGCGGATCGCGGTCCACACGGAAGGTGCGGCCGGTAAGTACTTGATTATGTGAAAATAAACTTAGTTTATGGCAGGAATTTTAAGCAAATTTACACTATTGTTTTATTAATTGACGAAAACTTCAATTAGCTGTTTTGACCACTTCCCATGAAGAGAAATGGATTGTGACAGCTGAAACGATGTGCCGTAGCCTAATCACGACGGATAGCGTCGAAAACCGCGAGGAAATCGCACAATTCGTTTTCAAGATTTCGTACTGTATGGAGAACGGTGTATCGCTTAGGTAGATTTTACGTGTCAAGTACCTAAGCAAAAATTTTTTCCGTTTTTCAGAGCTAGACCGGCGAGTGGGGTGTCAAAACACGCGTCTGCGCGCGGGCAGCACAACGGCGACGTATTCGAGGATGGGTTCAGTACAAAATATTAAAGTTTTGTTGAAAAAACGAGTTTTTTATTGTTTTTGCAGGAAATCACGCTATTTGGGCCCCCCAAAGGGCTGAAACGATCGCGGATCGCGGTCCACACGGAAGGTGCGGCCGGTAAGTACTTGATTATGTGAAAATAAACTTAGTTTATGGCAGGAATTTTAAGCAAATTTACACTATTGTTTTATTAATTGACGAAAACTTCAATTAGCTGTTTTGACCACTTCCCATGAAGAGAAATGGATTGTGACAGCTGAAACGATGTGCCGTAGCCTAATCACGACGGATAGCGTCGAAAACCGCGAGGAAATCGCACAATTCGTTTTCAAGATTTCGTACTGTATGGAGAACGGTGTATCGCTTAGGTAGATTTTACGTGTCAAGTACCTAAGCAAAAATTTTTTCCGTTTTTCAGAGCTAGACCGGCGAGTGGGGTGTCAAAACACGCGTCTGCGCGCGGGCAGCACAACGGCGACGTATTCGAGGATGGGTTCAGTACAAAATATTAAAGTTTTGTTGAAAAAACGAGTTTTTTATTGTTTTTGCAGGAAATCACGCTATTTGGGCCCCCCAAAGGGCTGAAACGATCGCGGATCGCGGTCCACACGGAAGGTGCGGCCGGTAAGTACTTGATTATGTGAAAATAAACTTAGTTTATGGCAGGAATTTTAAGCAAATTTACACTATTGTTTTATTAATTGACGAAAACTTCAATTAGCTGTTTTGACCACTTCCCATGAAGAGAAATGGATTGTGACAGCTGAAACGATGTGCCGTAGCCTAATCACGACGGATAGCGTCGAAAACCGCGAGGAAATCGCACAATTCGTTTTCAAGATTTCGTACTGTATGGAGAACGGTGTATCGCTTAGGTAGATTTTACGTGTCAAGTACCTAAGCAAAAATTTTTTCCGTTTTTCAGAGCTAGACCGGCGAGTGGGGTGTCAAAACACGCGTCTGCGCGCGGGCAGCACAACGGCGACGTATTCGAGGATGGGTTCAGTACAAAATATTAAAGTTTTGTTGAAAAAACGAGTTTTTTATTGTTTTTGCAGGAAATCACGCTATTTGGGCCCCCCAAAGGGCTGAAACGATCGCGGATCGCGGTCCACACGGAAGGTGCGGCCGGTAAGTACTTGATTATGTGAAAATAAACTTAGTTTATGGCAGGAATTTTAAGCAAATTTACACTATTGTTTTATTAATTGACGAAAACTTCAATTAGCTGTTTTGACCACTTCCCATGAAGAGAAATGGATTGTGACAGCTGAAACGATGTGCCGTAGCCTAATCACGACGGATAGCGTCGAAAACCGCGAGGAAATCGCACAATTCGTTTTCAAGATTTCGTACTGTATGGAGAACGGTGTATCGCTTAGGTAGATTTTACGTGTCAAGTACCTAAGCAAAAATTTTTTCCGTTTTTCAGAGCTAGACCGGCGAGTGGGGTGTCAAAACACGCGTCTGCGCGCGGGCAGCACAACGGCGACGTATTCGAGGATGGGTTCAGTACAAAATATTAAAGTTTTGTTGAAAAAACGAGTTTTTTATTGTTTTTGCAGGAAATCACGCTATTTGGGCCCCCCAAAGGGCTGAAACGATCGCGGATCGCGGTCCACACGGAAGGTGCGGCCGGTAAGTACTTGATTATGTGAAAATAAACTTAGTTTATGGCAGGAATTTTAAGCAAATTTACACTATTGTTTTATTAATTGACGAAAACTTCAATTAGCTGTTTTGACCACTTCCCATGAAGAGAAATGGATTGTGACAGCTGAAACGATGTGCCGTAGCCTAATCACGACGGATAGCGTCGAAAACCGCGAGGAAATCGCACAATTCGTTTTCAAGATTTCGTACTGTATGGAGAACGGTGTATCGCTTAGGTAGATTTTACGTGTCAAGTACCTAAGCAAAAATTTTTTCCGTTTTTCAGAGCTAGACCGGCGAGTGGGGTGTCAAAACACGCGTCTGCGCGCGGGCAGCACAACGGCGACGTATTCGAGGATGGGTTCAGTACAAAATATTAAAGTTTTGTTGAAAAAACGAGTTTTTTATTGTTTTTGCAGGAAATCACGCTATTTGGGCCCCCCAAAGGGCTGAAACGATCGCGGATCGCGGTCCACACGGAAGGTGCGGCCGGTAAGTACTTGATTATGTGAAAATAAACTTAGTTTATGGCAGGAATTTTAAGCAAATTTACACTATTGTTTTATTAATTGACGAAAACTTCAATTAGCTGTTTTGACCACTTCCCATGAAGAGAAATGGATTGTGACAGCTGAAACGATGTGCCGTAGCCTAATCACGACGGATAGCGTCGAAAACCGCGAGGAAATCGCACAATTCGTTTTCAAGATTTCGTACTGTATGGAGAACGGTGTATCGCTTAGGTAGATTTTACGTGTCAAGTACCTAAGCAAAAATTTTTTCCGTTTTTCAGAGCTAGACCGGCGAGTGGGGTGTCAAAACACGCGTCTGCGCGCGGGCAGCACAACGGCGACGTATTCGAGGATGGGTTCAGTACAAAATATTAAAGTTTTGTTGAAAAAACGAGTTTTTTATTGTTTTTGCAGGAAATCACGCTATTTGGGCCCCCCAAAGGGCTGAAACGATCGCGGATCGCGGTCCACACGGAAGGTGCGGCCGGTAAGTACTTGATTATGTGAAAATAAACTTAGTTTATGGCAGGAATTTTAAGCAAATTTACACTATTGTTTTATTAATTGACGAAAACTTCAATTAGCTGTTTTGACCACTTCCCATGAAGAGAAATGGATTGTGACAGCTGAAACGATGTGCCGTAGCCTAATCACGACGGATAGCGTCGAAAACCGCGAGGAAATCGCACAATTCGTTTTCAAGATTTCGTACTGTATGGAGAACGGTGTATCGCTTAGGTAGATTTTACGTGTCAAGTACCTAAGCAAAAATTTTTTCCGTTTTTCAGAGCTAGACCGGCGAGTGGGGTGTCAAAACACGCGTCTGCGCGCGGGCAGCACAACGGCGACGTATTCGAGGATGGGTTCAGTACAAAATATTAAAGTTTTGTTGAAAAAACGAGTTTTTTATTGTTTTTGCAGGAAATCACGCTATTTGGGCCCCCCAAAGGGCTGAAACGATCGCGGATCGCGGTCCACACGGAAGGTGCGGCCGGTAAGTACTTGATTATGTGAAAATAAACTTAGTTTATGGCAGGAATTTTAAGCAAATTTACACTATTGTTTTATTAATTGACGAAAACTTCAATTAGCTGTTTTGACCACTTCCCATGAAGAGAAATGGATTGTGACAGCTGAAACGATGTGCCGTAGCCTAATCACGACGGATAGCGTCGAAAACCGCGAGGAAATCGCACAATTCGTTTTCAAGATTTCGTACTGTATGGAGAACGGTGTATCGCTTAGGTAGATTTTACGTGTCAAGTACCTAAGCAAAAATTTTTTCCGTTTTTCAGAGCTAGACCGGCGAGTGGGGTGTCAAAACACGCGTCTGCGCGCGGGCAGCACAACGGCGACGTATTCGAGGATGGGTTCAGTACAAAATATTAAAGTTTTGTTGAAAAAACGAGTTTTTTATTGTTTTTGCAGGAAATCACGCTATTTGGGCCCCCCAAAGGGCTGAAACGATCGCGGATCGCGGTCCACACGGAAGGTGCGGCCGGTAAGTACTTGATTATGTGAAAATAAACTTAGTTTATGGCAGGAATTTTAAGCAAATTTACACTATTGTTTTATTAATTGACGAAAACTTCAATTAGCTGTTTTGACCACTTCCCATGAAGAGAAATGGATTGTGACAGCTGAAACGATGTGCCGTAGCCTAATCACGACGGATAGCGTCGAAAACCGCGAGGAAATCGCACAATTCGTTTTCAAGATTTCGTACTGTATGGAGAACGGTGTATCGCTTAGGTAGATTTTACGTGTCAAGTACCTAAGCAAAAATTTTTTCCGTTTTTCAGAGCTAGACCGGCGAGTGGGGTGTCAAAACACGCGTCTGCGCGCGGGCAGCACAACGGCGACGTATTCGAGGATGGGTTCAGTACAAAATATTAAAGTTTTGTTGAAAAAACGAGTTTTTTATTGTTTTTGCAGGAAATCACGCTATTTGGGCCCCCCAAAGGGCTGAAACGATCGCGGATCGCGGTCCACACGGAAGGTGCGGCCGGTAAGTACTTGATTATGTGAAAATAAACTTAGTTTATGGCAGGAATTTTAAGCAAATTTACACTATTGTTTTATTAATTGACGAAAACTTCAATTAGCTGTTTTGACCACTTCCCATGAAGAGAAATGGATTGTGACAGCTGAAACGATGTGCCGTAGCCTAATCACGACGGATAGCGTCGAAAACCGCGAGGAAATCGCACAATTCGTTTTCAAGATTTCGTACTGTATGGAGAACGGTGTATCGCTTAGGTAGATTTTACGTGTCAAGTACCTAAGCAAAAATTTTTTCCGTTTTTCAGAGCTAGACCGGCGAGTGGGGTGTCAAAACACGCGTCTGCGCGCGGGCAGCACAACGGCGACGTATTCGAGGATGGGTTCAGTACAAAATATTAAAGTTTTGTTGAAAAAACGAGTTTTTTATTGTTTTTGCAGGAAATCACGCTATTTGGGCCCCCCAAAGGGCTGAAACGATCGCGGATCGCGGTCCACACGGAAGGTGCGGCCGGTAAGTACTTGATTATGTGAAAATAAACTTAGTTTATGGCAGGAATTTTAAGCAAATTTACACTATTGTTTTATTAATTGACGAAAACTTCAATTAGCTGTTTTGACCACTTCCCATGAAGAGAAATGGATTGTGACAGCTGAAACGATGTGCCGTAGCCTAATCACGACGGATAGCGTCGAAAACCGCGAGGAAATCGCACAATTCGTTTTCAAGATTTCGTACTGTATGGAGAACGGTGTATCGCTTAGGTAGATTTTACGTGTCAAGTACCTAAGCAAAAATTTTTTCCGTTTTTCAGAGCTAGACCGGCGAGTGGGGTGTCAAAACACGCGTCTGCGCGCGGGCAGCACAACGGCGACGTATTCGAGGATGGGTTCAGTACAAAATATTAAAGTTTTGTTGAAAAAACGAGTTTTTTATTGTTTTTGCAGGAAATCACGCTATTTGGGCCCCCCAAAGGGCTGAAACGATCGCGGATCGCGGTCCACACGGAAGGTGCGGCCGGTAAGTACTTGATTATGTGAAAATAAACTTAGTTTATGGCAGGAATTTTAAGCAAATTTACACTATTGTTTTATTAATTGACGAAAACTTCAATTAGCTGTTTTGACCACTTCCCATGAAGAGAAATGGATTGTGACAGCTGAAACGATGTGCCGTAGCCTAATCACGACGGATAGCGTCGAAAACCGCGAGGAAATCGCACAATTCGTTTTCAAGATTTCGTACTGTATGGAGAACGGTGTATCGCTTAGGTAGATTTTACGTGTCAAGTACCTAAGCAAAAATTTTTTCCGTTTTTCAGAGCTAGACCGGCGAGTGGGGTGTCAAAACACGCGTCTGCGCGCGGGCAGCACAACGGCGACGTATTCGAGGATGGGTTCAGTACAAAATATTAAAGTTTTGTTGAAAAAACGAGTTTTTTATTGTTTTTGCAGGAAATCACGCTATTTGGGCCCCCCAAAGGGCTGAAACGATCGCGGATCGCGGTCCACACGGAAGGTGCGGCCGGTAAGTACTTGATTATGTGAAAATAAACTTAGTTTATGGCAGGAATTTTAAGCAAATTTACACTATTGTTTTATTAATTGACGAAAACTTCAATTAGCTGTTTTGACCACTTCCCATGAAGAGAAATGGATTGTGACAGCTGAAACGATGTGCCGTAGCCTAATCACGACGGATAGCGTCGAAAACCGCGAGGAAATCGCACAATTCGTTTTCAAGATTTCGTACTGTATGGAGAACGGTGTATCGCTTAGGTAGATTTTACGTGTCAAGTACCTAAGCAAAAATTTTTTCCGTTTTTCAGAGCTAGACCGGCGAGTGGGGTGTCAAAACACGCGTCTGCGCGCGGGCAGCACAACGGCGACGTATTCGAGGATGGGTTCAGTACAAAATATTAAAGTTTTGTTGAAAAAACGAGTTTTTTATTGTTTTTGCAGGAAATCACGCTATTTGGGCCCCCCAAAGGGCTGAAACGATCGCGGATCGCGGTCCACACGGAAGGTGCGGCCGGTAAGTACTTGATTATGTGAAAATAAACTTAGTTTATGGCAGGAATTTTAAGCAAATTTACACTATTGTTTTATTAATTGACGAAAACTTCAATTAGCTGTTTTGACCACTTCCCATGAAGAGAAATGGATTGTGACAGCTGAAACGATGTGCCGTAGCCTAATCACGACGGATAGCGTCGAAAACCGCGAGGAAATCGCACAATTCGTTTTCAAGATTTCGTACTGTATGGAGAACGGTGTATCGCTTAGGTAGATTTTACGTGTCAAGTACCTAAGCAAAAATTTTTTCCGTTTTTCAGAGCTAGACCGGCGAGTGGGGTGTCAAAACACGCGTCTGCGCGCGGGCAGCACAACGGCGACGTATTCGAGGATGGGTTCAGTACAAAATATTAAAGTTTTGTTGAAAAAACGAGTTTTTTATTGTTTTTGCAGGAAATCACGCTATTTGGGCCCCCCAAAGGGCTGAAACGATCGCGGATCGCGGTCCACACGGAAGGTGCGGCCGGTAAGTACTTGATTATGTGAAAATAAACTTAGTTTATGGCAGGAATTTTAAGCAAATTTACACTATTGTTTTATTAATTGACGAAAACTTCAATTAGCTGTTTTGACCACTTCCCATGAAGAGAAATGGATTGTGACAGCTGAAACGATGTGCCGTAGCCTAATCACGACGGATAGCGTCGAAAACCGCGAGGAAATCGCACAATTCGTTTTCAAGATTTCGTACTGTATGGAGAACGGTGTATCGCTTAGGTAGATTTTACGTGTCAAGTACCTAAGCAAAAATTTTTTCCGTTTTTCAGAGCTAGACCGGCGAGTGGGGTGTCAAAACACGCGTCTGCGCGCGGGCAGCACAACGGCGACGTATTCGAGGATGGGTTCAGTACAAAATATTAAAGTTTTGTTGAAAAAACGAGTTTTTTATTGTTTTTGCAGGAAATCACGCTATTTGGGCCCCCCAAAGGGCTGAAACGATCGCGGATCGCGGTCCACACGGAAGGTGCGGCCGGTAAGTACTTGATTATGTGAAAATAAACTTAGTTTATGGCAGGAATTTTAAGCAAATTTACACTATTGTTTTATTAATTGACGAAAACTTCAATTAGCTGTTTTGACCACTTCCCATGAAGAGAAATGGATTGTGACAGCTGAAACGATGTGCCGTAGCCTAATCACGACGGATAGCGTCGAAAACCGCGAGGAAATCGCACAATTCGTTTTCAAGATTTCGTACTGTATGGAGAACGGTGTATCGCTTAGGTAGATTTTACGTGTCAAGTACCTAAGCAAAAATTTTTTCCGTTTTTCAGAGCTAGACCGGCGAGTGGGGTGTCAAAACACGCGTCTGCGCGCGGGCAGCACAACGGCGACGTATTCGAGGATGGGTTCAGTACAAAATATTAAAGTTTTGTTGAAAAAACGAGTTTTTTATTGTTTTTGCAGGAAATCACGCTATTTGGGCCCCCCAAAGGGCTGAAACGATCGCGGATCGCGGTCCACACGGAAGGTGCGGCCGGTAAGTACTTGATTATGTGAAAATAAACTTAGTTTATGGCAGGAATTTTAAGCAAATTTACACTATTGTTTTATTAATTGACGAAAACTTCAATTAGCTGTTTTGACCACTTCCCATGAAGAGAAATGGATTGTGACAGCTGAAACGATGTGCCGTAGCCTAATCACGACGGATAGCGTCGAAAACCGCGAGGAAATCGCACAATTCGTTTTCAAGATTTCGTACTGTATGGAGAACGGTGTATCGCTTAGGTAGATTTTACGTGTCAAGTACCTAAGCAAAAATTTTTTCCGTTTTTCAGAGCTAGACCGGCGAGTGGGGTGTCAAAACACGCGTCTGCGCGCGGGCAGCACAACGGCGACGTATTCGAGGATGGGTTCAGTACAAAATATTAAAGTTTTGTTGAAAAAACGAGTTTTTTATTGTTTTTGCAGGAAATCACGCTATTTGGGCCCCCCAAAGGGCTGAAACGATCGCGGATCGCGGTCCACACGGAAGGTGCGGCCGGTAAGTACTTGATTATGTGAAAATAAACTTAGTTTATGGCAGGAATTTTAAGCAAATTTACACTATTGTTTTATTAATTGACGAAAACTTCAATTAGCTGTTTTGACCACTTCCCATGAAGAGAAATGGATTGTGACAGCTGAAACGATGTGCCGTAGCCTAATCACGACGGATAGCGTCGAAAACCGCGAGGAAATCGCACAATTCGTTTTCAAGATTTCGTACTGTATGGAGAACGGTGTATCGCTTAGGTAGATTTTACGTGTCAAGTACCTAAGCAAAAATTTTTTCCGTTTTTCAGAGCTAGACCGGCGAGTGGGGTGTCAAAACACGCGTCTGCGCGCGGGCAGCACAACGGCGACGTATTCGAGGATGGGTTCAGTACAAAATATTAAAGTTTTGTTGAAAAAACGAGTTTTTTTATTGTTTTTGCAGGAAATCACGCTATTTGGGCCCCCCAAAGGGCTGAAACGATCGCGGATCGCGGTCCACACGGAAGGTGCGGCCGGTAAGTACTTGATTATGTGAAAATAAACTTAGTTTATGGCAGGAATTTTAAGCAAATTTACACTATTGTTTTATTAATTGACGAAAACTTCAATTAGCTGTTTTGACCACTTCCCATGAAGAGAAATGGATTGTGACAGCTGAAACGATGTGCCGTAGCCTAATCACGACGGATAGCGTCGAAAACCGCGAGGAAATCGCACAATTCGTTTTCAAGATTTCGTACTGTATGGAGAACGGTGTATCGCTTAGGTAGATTTTACGTGTCAAGTACCTAAGCAAAAATTTTTTCCGTTTTTCAGAGCTAGACCGGCGAGTGGGGTGTCAAAACACGCGTCTGCGCGCGGGCAGCACAACGGCGACGTATTCGAGGATGGGTTCAGTACAAAATATTAAAGTTTTGTTGAAAAAACGAGTTTTTTATTGTTTTTGCAGGAAATCACGCTATTTGGGCCCCCCAAAGGGCTGAAACGATCGCGGATCGCGGTCCACACGGAAGGTGCGGCCGGTAAGTACTTGATTATGTGAAAATAAACTTAGTTTATGGCAGGAATTTTAAGCAAATTTACACTATTGTTTTATTAATTGACGAAAACTTCAATTAGCTGTTTTGACCACTTCCCATGAAGAGAAATGGATTGTGACAGCTGAAACGATGTGCCGTAGCCTAATCACGACGGATAGCGTCGAAAACCGCGAGGAAATCGCACAATTCGTTTTCAAGATTTCGTACTGTATGGAGAACGGTGTATCGCTTAGGTAGATTTTACGTGTCAAGTACCTAAGCAAAAATTTTTTCCGTTTTTCAGAGCTAGACCGGCGAGTGGGGTGTCAAAACACGCGTCTGCGCGCGGGCAGCACAACGGCGACGTATTCGAGGATGGGTTCAGTACAAAATATTAAAGTTTTGTTGAAAAAACGAGTTTTTTATTGTTTTTGCAGGAAATCACGCTATTTGGGCCCCCCAAAGGGCTGAAACGATCGCGGATCGCGGTCCACACGGAAGGTGCGGCCGGTAAGTACTTGATTATGTGAAAATAAACTTAGTTTATGGCAGGAATTTTAAGCAAATTTACACTATTGTTTTATTAATTGACGAAAACTTCAATTAGCTGTTTTGACCACTTCCCATGAAGAGAAATGGATTGTGACAGCTGAAACGATGTGCCGTAGCCTAATCACGACGGATAGCGTCGAAAACCGCGAGGAAATCGCACAATTCGTTTTCAAGATTTCGTACTGTATGGAGAACGGTGTATCGCTTAGGTAGATTATACTTCGTTGCTTCGTCCTTCGAGATTAGATAACATTGTAGTAATACGTCTAAGATATCGCCTTTCACCCACTAAGTTTGAGTTTTTTTTTTTTTTTTTTTTTTTATGTGGGTACTTTGCCTTCCTGTTGGTTATGCCTGTAGTGTCATTCATTCGCGTTTTAGTGCGTCGCCGATCACCACTTATTTTCTACTTTTCGTTGTAAACCGAAAAAAGATGCCGAAACGTAGTCACAAAAACGACGACAGTGATTATTTGAGAAGGAAGATTCGAAAACTTGAAAAGAAAATCAATAAACGTGCCAAACGATCGCGAGTTCGAATATGTTCCGAAAGCAGTAGCTCATCGGTGAACATTATAAAATCACCTGAGCAATCGGACCATGAAGGTAAGCTGAAAGGTGTTCATATCAATGTTAGCAAAAAGAAAGATATTGTGAATAGTTACTAGGACTATATCCGTATCAAAATTTTGACACTACGCCATATTCCAAAAGTGATGTGAACATCGGGAATGTTACCTTCACTTAATTTTGTATTCCCAATTTATTGAAATAATTATTTATCTACCTACATATAAGTGACAGTGTACATTTAAAAGGAATGTAACCTTCACAATAGTTGATGACCTACTTAATTTTTATGTTTCACAATTTGACGTGACGTCATATCCCAAATAGTGATGTGAACATCTTAGGGGGATGTTACCTTCACAAAATTTTGGATTCCCAATTTATTGGGAAAATTATTTACCTACCAACAAATTAGTGATTGTGTACATTTAAAAGGAATGTTACCTTCACATTAGTTGATGACCTACTTAATTTTTTTGTAGGTACGTAGTCGAAAATGAAATATATTTCATAGTGTTGTGCATAGTTTTCAAGGACTATCGCCGCTCTAAATCTTAGTAGGTACCTAGGTACTACATATGGGTAATGATCAGTGTGTGATCACACTGATGTTTATTTAAATAGGTACTTACCCAAATTCATTTTCATTCATTTGATTTCACATTAATTTGTTATGGACAGTTTTAAGGGCTAACGCCGCGCTAGGATTTTCTCTGCAATACCTACATCTGGTGCTTATTGTATTCCAGAGGAGATGGAAGTTGTGCCCGATATCGAGTTAGTTCCAACTCTGGAAGAGCCGCAACCGGGAACGTCCGCCTCAACTACACATGTCCCTGCCACAGATGCGGTACAGATAGTGCAGTTGGAACTGCCTATTGAAACAGCGCTCGATCCCCCTGAACTAGGTGAGGAGATTCTGAACCTTTTGGGTGAAACACCTTCAAAGGACAAAAAATATGGACCGGATATTAGAGATGAATTATGTGTTCGTTGGGAACATATCGCAACGACTGGCTTGACAAAGGATAATAGAAAAGAGCTCCTAGAAAAGCATCTTGTTCCAAAAAATTGCACAAAAATTGACGCGCCGAAGTTAAATCCGGAAATAAAGGCCGCTTTATCCGATGTGCTCATCAAAAAAGACAAAGCACTGGAAAATAAACAGGTGCAGGTCGCAGCAAGTATATCTTGTATTAGTGAAGCTCTCAATACATTGTTTGTTTCGGATCACAAAGACCAGACAGTGATAAAATTACTGATCGAAGCAGGTCGCCTGATGTGTGACTCACAACACACTGAGTCCATGACGAGACGTAGTTTCATATGTTCTACAATCAAAAAAGATATTAAAGATCATTTATTTAACACAGAAATCGATCATTTCTTATTTGGCGAACAGCTTACCGAAACTCTCAGAGCAGCAAAAGCCATATCCAAATCAGGTTCTGAAATTAAAATAAACACACCATTCAGAAGACCTGCACCTGCGCAGAGACTAAGACAACTCTCTACTCAGCCTTTAAACCAGAGGCCTCCGTTCCCGCCGGCGCGGCAAGCAGGAGCAGTGAGGAGGACCGAGCCGGCGCCGCGCCCGCGAGCGCCGCAGCAGCCGCGACGGCCGCCGCGCTTGCAGCAGCGCCCAGGCCCCCGGCGCTAGATTTGGTACGTTCCGCAGGACGAATATCATATTTTTATGATCAATGGCAATTGATAACTAATGATCCTGTTATATTATCGTGGATAAGGGGCTACGAGATACCGTTTACAAAACCGGTTTATCAGTTATACGAACCTAGTTCACCTACATTATCTTCATCAGAATCGCTTCAATATAGGGTGGCCATCACTGATCTTATAAGCAGTGGAGCTATTTCACATTGCGAGCCATGTGAAGGACAATTTCTTTCTAGTTATTTTCTGATTAAAAAACCTAGTGGTAAAAACAGATTTATATTAAATTTAAAGTCTCTGAACAAGCACATCATAACAGAACATTTTAAAATTGAGGATCTGAGAACAACTTTAAAACTAGTATCTAAAAACAGTTTCATGGCCACCCTTGATTTGAAGGATGCGTATTTTCTTGTATCTATACATCCGAACAGCAGAAAGTTCTTACGATTTAAGTATGATGGTAAAATTTACCAATTTAATGTTTTGCCATTTGGTCTAAACACAGCCCCTTTTGTTTTTACAAAATTATTAAAACCGGTAATTTGTTTACTGAGATCATTAGGTTATTTGTCATCTGTTTATCTAGATGACATTTGTATTATTTCGAATAATTATCAGGATTGTCTAGACAATATATTACAAACAAGAAGTATTTTAGAGTCCTTGGGATTTATTATTAATATAGACAAGAGCTGTATGGTTCCGAGTAACGTATGCAAATACCTTGGTTTCGTGATAGATACAAATAAATTACATGTTAGCCTACCTAAGGAAAAACGAAATTTAATTAAACATGAATTACAAGCTTTCCAATTCAAACCTCGTTGCAAAATAAGACATTTTGCACGCTTGGTAGGCCTCCTCACTTCATCTTGTCCCGCGATTCAGTACGGCTGGCTTTACACTAAGCAAATGGAAAGATGCAAATACCTTGCATTGTGCCAAAGCGATACTTACGATAGCCACATGTCCTTACCACAGTACTTGCAGGATGATTTCTCCTGGTGGATAAAATCAATTGATGTCGCAGTCAATCCCATTAGACAAGACAGCTACTCGCTCGAAATATTTTCAGATGCTAGCAAAAAAGGGTGGGGGGCAGCATGCGGTGAGGAGACCGCCAGTGGCCAGTGGAGTAATTCAGAATGTGTGAAACATATAAATTATCTAGAACTCCTAGCAGCATTCTTAGGCTTACAAAGTTTCGCACGGGGATTAAAAAATTGTCAAGTTTTGCTACGTATTGACAACACAACTGCTATTGCGTACATCAACCGTATGGGTGGAATAAGATTTCCACATCTCACCGAAATCACAAAATCATTGTGGCAGTGGTGTGAAGCTCGCGGTATATTTGTGTTCGCTTCATACATAAGTTCAGAAGATAACGAAATAGCAGATGCGGAGTCTAGAAAATCTCACCCCGACACCGAATGGGAGATCAAAGATCATGCTTTTGGAAAGATTGTCCAGGCCTTTGGTCAACCTAAAATTGATCTTTTCGCATCAAGGTTAAATTATAAATGTGTTAAGTATATATCATGGAATAGAGACCCTGGAGCATTCGCTGTGAACGCTTTTACTTTAAGCTGGAAAAATCTTTTTTTCTACGCATTCCCTCCTTTTGCGGTTATACTAAAGGTTTTAAGAAAAATAATAACCGATCAGGCTGAGGGTATTGTTGTGGTCCCATTTTGGCCCACGCAACCTTGGTTCCCACTGTTTCAAAAACTTGTCTGTTCCGAATTGATTCAGTTTGCACCCTCTGATAATGTGTTGTTGTCTATTTCCAACAGTCTTCCGAAGCTGAAGTTGATTGCAGGGAAGTTATCAGGACGGCATTACGGAACAGGGGAGTACCACCATCAGCTTTAGATATTATGACAGCGTCTTTGTCTGAAAACTCAATAAAACAGTATGACGTGGCAATAAGACGTTGGATAAGCTTTTGTAATGCTCAGAATATTGAAATATATGAGGCGTCAATTCCGATGGTAATTTATTTTCTGACTGAATTATTTAATTTTGGTTTACAATACGGATCTCTAAACAGTCATCGCTCCGCTCTGTCTTTGATCTTAGGATCGAGAGTAGGGTCTGATGACCGTGTTACGAGGCTATTTAAAGGTTTCTACAGACTTCGTCCTCCAGCCCCCAAATACAATATCACTTGGGACCCCTCAGTAGTTTTAGATTCATTATCGAAATTGTACCCAAATCGTAATTTAGGTTTAGAACAATTGACCAAAAAGACTGTAACTTTGCTCATGCTAATAACTGCACACAGAGTACAAACGATTGGCAAAATAACTCTAGACAATATAACTGTGCATGGTCAGCATATATTAATCAAGATTAACGATTTAATAAAATCATCTCGCCTAGGTTCAGCTCAGCCTTGCCTTAATATTCCATTTTATAATCAACGTCCGGAAATATGTCCAGCTGAAGCGCTGTTAGCTTATATAGATAGGACAAAGTCTTTGAGAAGCAATGCCAATAGCCTATTTCTAAGTATTAAAAAACCACATAAACCGGTATCCACAAATACTATCAGCCGGTGGATAAAAGATATGCTATCAATTAGCGGAATTGACACCTCAATATTTTCTGCTCACTCCACCAGGCACGCAGCCACCTCAGCCGCTCATAGAGCAGGTGTTAATATTGACACGATACGAAAGACCGCTGGGTGGAGTGGAACCTCCAATGTCTTCGCTAGATTTTATCACAGAAATATACAATGTGAACAATCTGATAAATTTGCATTATCTATCCTAACTTCTGAATGATGTATTATGTTAAAATGTTATTTAAATTTAATTACACATATAAGTTACCCCTAATGAATGAGAAACTACATTTTAGTTTTAAAACACGGTAATAATACATTTTGTTTGTTCATTATACGTTTATTAGTTAAATATGAGTGTTTAATATTTCACTATCTTTCAAAATCTACAATGTTATCTAATCTCGAAGGACGAAGCAACGAAGTATAATTGGAGATTAAACGAACTTACCTGAAGTGAAGTTCTATCCAAATTATACGAGTTGCTTCGTCCGAAGAGATTAGTTCCCTCCCAACCCTATTACTCCCAATATCTCAGGTGAAATATTAAAAGATTCCAGGCTTTCAACTAAATGAATGACACTACAGGCATAACCAACAGGAAGGCAAAGTACCCACATAAAAAAAAAAAAAAAAAAAAAAACTCAAACTTAGTGGGTGAAAGGCGATATCTTAGACGTATTACTACAATGTTATCTAATCTCTTCGGACGAAGCAACTCGTATAATTTGGATAGAACTTCACTTCAGGTAAGTTCGTTTAATCTCCAATTTTACGTGTCAAGTACCTAAGCAAAAATTTTTTCCGTTTTTCAGAGCTAGACCGGCGAGTGGGGTGTCAAAACACGCGTCTGCGCGCGGGCAGCACAACGGCGACGTATTCGAGGATGGGTTCAGTACAAAATATTAAAGTTTTGTTGAAAAAACGAGTTTTTTATTGTTTTTGCAGGAAATCACGCTATTTGGGCCCCCCAAAGGGCTGAAACGATCGCGGATCGCGGTCCACACGGAAGGTGCGGCCGGTAAGTACTTGATTATGTGAAAATAAACTTAGTTTATGGCAGGAATTTTAAGCAAATTTACACTATTGTTTTATTAATTGACGAAAACTTCAATTAGCTGTTTTGACCACTTCCCATGAAGAGAAATGGATTGTGACAGCTGAAACGATGTGCCGTAGCCTAATCACGACGGATAGCGTCGAAAACCGCGAGGAAATCGCACAATTCGTTTTCAAGATTTCGTACTGTATGGAGAACGGTGTATCGCTTAGGTAGATTTTACGTGTCAAGTACCTAAGCAAAAATTTTTTCCGTTTTTCAGAGCTAGACCGGCGAGTGGGGTGTCAAAACACGCGTCTGCGCGCGGGCAGCACAACGGCGACGTATTCGAGGATGGGTTCAGTACAAAATATTAAAGTTTTGTTGAAAAAACGAGTTTTTTTATTGTTTTTGCAGGAAATCACGCTATTTGGGCCCCCCAAAGGGCTGAAACGATCGCGGATCGCGGTCCACACGGAAGGTGCGGCCGGTAAGTACTTGATTATGTGAAAATAAACTTAGTTTATGGCAGGAATTTTAAGCAAATTTACACTATTGTTTTATTAATTGACGAAAACTTCAATTAGCTGTTTTGACCACTTCCCATGAAGAGAAATGGATTGTGACAGCTGAAACGATGTGCCGTAGCCTAATCACGACGGATAGCGTCGAAAACCGCGAGGAAATCGCACAATTCGTTTTCAAGATTTCGTACTGTATGGAGAACGGTGTATCGCTTAGGTAGATTTTACGTGTCAAGTACCTAAGCAAAAATTTTTTCCGTTTTTCAGAGCTAGACCGGCGAGTGGGGTGTCAAAACACGCGTCTGCGCGCGGGCAGCACAACGGCGACGTATTCGAGGATGGGTTCAGTACAAAATATTAAAGTTTTGTTGAAAAAACGAGTTTTTTATTGTTTTTGCAGGAAATCACGCTATTTGGGCCCCCCAAAGGGCTGAAACGATCGCGGATCGCGGTCCACACGGAAGGTGCGGCCGGTAAGTACTTGATTATGTGAAAATAAACTTAGTTTATGGCAGGAATTTTAAGCAAATTTACACTATTGTTTTATTAATTGACGAAAACTTCAATTAGCTGTTTTGACCACTTCCCATGAAGAGAAATGGATTGTGACAGCTGAAACGATGTGCCGTAGCCTAATCACGACGGATAGCGTCGAAAACCGCGAGGAAATCGCACAATTCGTTTTCAAGATTTCGTACTGTATGGAGAACGGTGTATCGCTTAGGTAGATTTTACGTGTCAAGTACCTAAGCAAAAATTTTTTCCGTTTTTCAGAGCTAGACCGGCGAGTGGGGTGTCAAAACACGCGTCTGCGCGCGGGCAGCACAACGGCGACGTATTCGAGGATGGGTTCAGTACAAAATATTAAAGTTTTGTTGAAAAAACGAGTTTTTTTATTGTTTTTGCAGGAAATCACGCTATTTGGGCCCCCCAAAGGGCTGAAACGATCGCGGATCGCGGTCCACACGGAAGGTGCGGCCGGTAAGTACTTGATTATGTGAAAATAAACTTAGTTTATGGCAGGAATTTTAAGCAAATTTACACTATTGTTTTATTAATTGACGAAAACTTCAATTAGCTGTTTTGACCACTTCCCATGAAGAGAAATGGATTGTGACAGCTGAAACGATGTGCCGTAGCCTAATCACGACGGATAGCGTCGAAAACCGCGAGGAAATCGCACAATTCGTTTTCAAGATTTCGTACTGTATGGAGAACGGTGTATCGCTTAGGTAGATTTTACGTGTCAAGTACCTAAGCAAAAATTTTTTCCGTTTTTCAGAGCTAGACCGGCGAGTGGGGTGTCAAAACACGCGTCTGCGCGCGGGCAGCACAACGGCGACGTATTCGAGGATGGGTTCAGTACAAAATATTAAAGTTTTGTTGAAAAAACGAGTTTTTTATTGTTTTTGCAGGAAATCACGCTATTTGGGCCCCCCAAAGGGCTGAAACGATCGCGGATCGCGGTCCACACGGAAGGTGCGGCCGGTAAGTACTTGATTATGTGAAAATAAACTTAGTTTATGGCAGGAATTTTAAGCAAATTTACACTATTGTTTTATTAATTGACGAAAACTTCAATTAGCTGTTTTGACCACTTCCCATGAAGAGAAATGGATTGTGACAGCTGAAACGATGTGCCGTAGCCTAATCACGACGGATAGCGTCGAAAACCGCGAGGAAATCGCACAATCCGTTTTCAAGATTTCGTACTGTATGGAGAACGGTGTATCGCTTAGGTAGATTTTACGTGTCAAGTACCTAAGCAAAAATTTTTTCCGTTTTTCAGAGCTAGACCGGCGAGTGGGGTGTCAAAACACGCGTCTGCGCGCGGGCAGCACAACGGCGACGTATTCGAGGATGGGTTCAGTACAAAATATTAAAGTTTTGTTGAAAAAACGAGTTTTTTATTGTTTTTGCAGGAAATCACGCTATTTGGGCCCCCCAAAGGGCTGAAACGATCGCGGATCGCGGTCCACACGGAAGGTGCGGCCGGTAAGTACTTGATTATGTGAAAATAAACTTAGTTTATGGCAGGAATTTTAAGCAAATTTACACTATTGTTTTATTAATTGACGAAAACTTCAATTAGCTGTTTTGACCACTTCCCATGAAGAGAAATGGATTGTGACAGCTGAAACGATGTGCCGTAGCCTAATCACGACGGATAGCGTCGAAAACCGCGAGGAAATCGCACAATTCGTTTTCAAGATTTCGTACTGTATGGAGAACGGTGTATCGCTTAGGTAGATTTTACGTGTCAAGTACCTAAGCAAAAATTTTTTCCGTTTTTCAGAGCTAGACCGGCGAGTGGGGTGTCAAAACACGCGTCTGCGCGCGGGCAGCACAACGGCGACGTATTCGAGGATGGGTTCAGTACAAAATATTAAAGTTTTGTTGAAAAAACGAGTTTTTTATTGTTTTTGCAGGAAATCACGCTATTTGGGCCCCCCAAAGGGCTGAAACGATCGCGGATCGCGGTCCACACGGAAGGTGCGGCCGGTAAGTACTTGATTATGTGAAAATAAACTTAGTTTATGGCAGGAATTTTAAGCAAATTTACACTATTGTTTTATTAATTGACGAAAACTTCAATTAGCTGTTTTGACCACTTCCCATGAAGAGAAATGGATTGTGACAGCTGAAACGATGTGCCGTAGCCTAATCACGACGGATAGCGTCGAAAACCGCGAGGAAATCGCACAATTCGTTTTCAAGATTTCGTGGTTAGGTTAGGTTAGGTTAGGTTAGGTTAGGTTACTGCCGGGAGGACACGGCGCGGCATACGCTGGCAGAATGTGCCGCTTGGGAGGAGCCGCGTCGTGTCCTCGTCTCAGAAGTAGGCAGTGACCTATCGCTGCCGGCCGTTGTCGAGTCGATGGTCGGCAGCGAGGGGTCCTGGGACGCGGTGGTATCCTTTTGCGAAACAGTCATGTCGCAGAAGGAGGCTGCGGAAAGGGAGCGGGAGATATCTTCCGCGCACCCTGCCCGCAGCAGGCGCACCGGGCGTCGGCGGAGGGCGGATAACGCCCTCTTCCAGCCCCCCTAAATGGGTCCAGGGGCGACGGATCTGGGGACATCCGTCGCCCCCTATTGTACGGACCCGAGATGGTGGCGCGTAGTGTTCCACGCGCGCCTCTCTGTGATGTATGGGGGGGAGTTTAACACCTCACTCCCCCCCAACGTGAGGAGGCCCGCAAAGGCGGGCCGGCACCAGTCGGGGATCGCGGAAGACATATTGGTTCCCGTGGTCCCCGACGTAGGTGTGGGACGGAACACCGGGGTGGTTTTAGTCAGTAAGAGTCTGACAGACCCCTCCGCCCACCCCAGGGCAGAGGACATCCATGAGGATTTCCACCTCGTGATCAAAAAAAAAAAAAAAAAAAAGGTTAGGTTAGGTTAGGTTAGGTTGTGCTCGACAGCCGGTGGGACTTCGGCCCCCACTTCCGGCGGCTGGCGCCCAAGTTGATGGGCGCGGCTGGGGCGCTGTCAACGCTGCTTCCCAATCTGGGGGGCCCGAGCGCCGCCTGTAGGCGGCTTTACGTGGAAATCGTGCGATCCATGGCCCTGTATGGGGCCCCAATCTGGGCGGCTGACCTGACGGCCGGCAGCATCGCTGTTCTGCGAAGACCGCAGCGAGCGATGGCCTTTAGAGTCATCAGGGGATATCGCACGGTCTCCTACGAGGCGGCCTGTGTACTGGCTGGATCCCCACCGTGGGACCTCGAGGCGAAAGTACTCGCGTCACTGTATCGGTGGCGCGAGGAAGCGCGGGAGCGAGGCGAGCGACTGACGGAGCGACACATGGAGCTTCGTCGGTCGCAGCTCCGCGCAGCCCTGGTGGCGAGCTGGCAGGACAGGCTTTCACGCCCTACCGCCGGCCTCGCCACCGTCGAGGCGGTCCGGCCAGTACTCGGGCCCTGGCTCGGGAGGAGGCACGGCTCCCTGTCGTTTCGGGCGACGCAGGTGCTCTCGGGGCATGGTTGCTTCGGGAAGTACCTGTGTCGCATAAACAGGGAGCCGGACGCCCGGTGTCACCACTGCGTCGACTGCCGGGAGGATACGGCGCGGCATACGCTGGCAGAATGTGCCGCTTGGGAGGAGCCGCGTCGTGTCCTCGTCTCAGAAGTAGGCAGTGACCTATCGCTGCCGGCCGTTGTCGAGTCGATGGTCGGCAGCGAGGGGCCCTGGGACGCGGTGGTATCCTTTTGCGAAACAGTCATGTCGCAGAAGGAGGCTGCGGAAAGGGAGCGGGAGATATCTTCCGCGCACCCTGCCCGCAGCAGGCGCACCGGGCGTCGGCGGAGGGCGGATAACGCCCTCTTCCAGCCCCCCTAAATGGGTCCAGGGGCGACGGATCTGGGGACATCCGTCGCCCCCTATTGTACGGACCCGAGATGGTGGCGCGTAGTGTTCCACGCGCGCCTCTCTGTGATGTATGGGGGGGAGTTTAACACCTCACTCCCCCCCAACGTGAGGAGGCCCGCAAAGGCGGGCCGGCACCAGTTGGGGATCGCGGAAGACATATTGGTTCCCGTGGTCCCCGACGTAGGTGTGGGACGGAACACCGGGGTGGTTTTAGTCAGTAAGAGTCTGACAGACCCCTCCGCCCACCCCAGGGCGGGGGACATCCATGAGGATTTCCACCTCGTGATCAAAAAAAAAAAAAAAAAAAAAAAAAAAAAAAAAAAAAAAAAAAAAAAAAGGTTAGGTTAGGTTAGGTTAGGTTAGGTTAGGTTAGGTTAGGTTAGGTTAGGTTAGGTTAGGTTAGGTTAGGTTAGGTTAGGTTAGGTTAGGTTAGGTTAGGTTAGGTTAGGTTAGGTTAGGTTAGGTTTCGCAGAAGGAGGCTGCGGAAAGGGAGCGGGAGATATCTTCCGCGCACCCTGCCCGCAGCAGGCGCACCGGGCGTCGGCGGAGGGCGGATAACGCCCTCTTCCAGCCCCCCTAAATGGGTCCAGGGGCGACGGATCTGGGGACATCCGTCGCCCCCTATTGTACGGACCCGAGATGGTGGCGCGTAGTGTTCCACGCGCGCCTCTCTGTGATGTATGGGGGGGAGTTTAACACCTCACTCCCCCCCAACGTGAGGAGGCCCGCAAAGGCGGGCCGGCACCAGTTGGGGATCGCGGAAGACATATTGGTTCCCGTGGTCCCCGACGTAGGTGTGGGACGGAACACCGGGGTGGTTTTAGTCAGTAAGAGTCTGACAGACCCCTCCGCCCACCCCAGGGCGGGGGACATCCATGAGGATTTCCACCTCGTGATCAAAAAAAAAAAAAAAAAGGTTAGGTTAGGTTAGGTTAGGTTAGGTTGGGGTGCGTGCAGAAAACCTCCTCGTGTGCCTTGACTGCTGCTCGTTCCTTGTGGATACGTCCGGGGGAAAGGGCAGCCGTTGGGCCGGTGCACTCTGGGTACAGCCAATATTCTCTCCATGTCGGAGACAATATTGACTGTGGCGAATTTCTGCGTGGGGGGGCGGAGCTTCATGCTCCTGGGTCGGTTCACCTGGACCGACCAACCGTCATCCACTCCTCCCTCTGCTTACAGAGGACAGGTTGTTTGGTGACGACGGCGGCGCTCGTTGTGCACTCACCTGCCAACGGGCTAGCAGCGGGGGATCTGATCCTCCTGACTGCACCCGTCGAAATCGTAATCCGTGACGAGATCATGGTCATGTTTTATGACTTGGAACGGGACGAGGATCTTGGCTTAACCGCCCGGATCGCGAGGAAGATAACCTCTATAAAAAATTCCTCTAATACCAAGTTTTGGTGTGCGGCGAGGGTATGAATGGCTGAGGAGTAGTGTCATCTGTAACTTTAGTTACAGGAGGCGCATCAGTCACGAGCGCACCCCCAGCCAGGGTACCAGTGGACCCCCTGGTTGGGTTACAAATTTACACTTACCTAGGGACAGGGGGTGAACCTAGGTGGACTTTTTACATCCCCCACACTCGTGGGAATCAAATGAATTTGAACTCAAAAACTAATTTGACGAAAGTGCCGATCGTTGTGGTCGAGCGTATGGGGTCAGGTGCGGCGTCGGATACCGACGCCGCGTCCGACAGAATGAGCGTGGCGAGCGTGAGCTCGCAGCGCTCGCGAAAGGAAGAGGGGGTGGCGAGGCGCCGTGGTAAGCGCTCGCCACGGTCCTCTAGCGAGGAGAGCCTGCCGGCGCCAAAGGTGCCGACAGGCAGTAGTAGGAGAGGAAGAGCGGTTGCAAGTGGAGCTCCTGCTCGTTCCGCGGAGCGTGACGAGCGGGGACGCTTCGCGTCGGTGTCTCGACCCGACACTCCGGCTCCAGTGGGAGCCGTAGAGATCGTTGAGAGTGACCCGACAAGCGAGAGCTCCCTGCTCGGGCTCAATAAGGCGGAAGCCAATGCCGCAAAGCGGGCACAGCGCAGGGCTGTGGCAGAGGACGAAGTCAGCGAGCTGACTCGTCAGTTGCGGGAGCGGCGCTCAGCCCGAATGGCTGCAGGAGGGGGTATGTCGCATGTGACGTTTTGCCGCCAGATGATGGACGGCATGGATGTGATCCTGAAGGTTGCCACAAAATCCGGCAACCTGAAGGGCACATTCACGCGCGCCCTTAAAGAGGTGGCTGAGTTCACGAAGGAGGATTCTGAGGCCCTCCTTGGTATAGGTTCGGAGGAGATGGCGGAGTTAAGGGAAGAGGAGAACCGCCGTCTTCGATCGGAATTGGCGGACCTTAAGCGAGAGGTTGCCGCCCTGCGGGCAGCCCTGGGTACCGGAACATCGCCGGTCCCGTCGCTGGCTCCACAGTCAGCCCCATCGTTGGCCCCTGCACTTGCGGATGCAGAGGTAGAGAAGATCGCTCGCATCTGCATGGTGCAGTGCGGGCAGATGGTGGGGGCTCGGCTAGAGGCCATAGAGCCGAGGCTTCTGCCAGCCGAAACTCTCCGCCCACCGCTCGCTGCGGACAAGCGGAGGAAGGAGGCGGTGGTCATGACTGAGCCCAGACAGTCTGGGAAGGGGACCAAAAAGCCCGCAGTGGGGGCCGCGAAGCCCGCGGATGCGGCTAGAAAGCCCGCAAAGGCCGCGCCCACTTCCCAGGCGGCGGCTTCTCCGAGTGCTCCCTCGGCGACTGCGCCCGGGCCTTCTACGGAGGCCTGGACGACAGTCGTTAAAAGGGGCAAGAAAAAGAAGAAGGCGCCGATAGCTCCCGCAAGAGCACCGGCACCTGCCAAAAAGAAGGCCCAGGGGCCGCCTAAGGTGACAGCCCCACGTTCCGCTGCTGTGGTCATCACTCTGCAGCCCGGAGCCGTTGAGAGGGGCGTCACGTACAAGACGGTCCTGGCGGAGGCGAAGGCCAAGGTCGCATTCCCCGACCTTGGCACACCATCCGGCTTTGTATTAAGGCCGGCGATTACGGGGGCACGGCTTCTGCAGGTTTCCGGTGCCTCGAGCCATGAAAAGGCGGACATTTTGGCCGCCAAACTGAAGGAGGTCCTCAACCCGGAGGACGTTCGGGTGTCCAGGCCCATGAAGACGAGCGAGTTGCGCGTCGACGGCCTGGACGACTCGACGACCCCGGCTGAAGTCGCGGCGGCCGTCGCCAGAGTCGGTGGGTGTTTGGCTGACGATGTCCGCACAGGCGAGATCCGCGCCGACTCTTCCGGGCTCGGCGCGACCTGGGTGAAGTGCCCGGTGGCGGCGGCCAATAAGGTCGCCGACGCTGGGCGTCTGTTGGTGGGGTGGGTTGCAGCGAGGGTCAAGCTGCTGCAACCCAGGGCTTTGCGGTGTTTCCGTTGCCTGGACATGGGGCATGTCCGGGCACGGTGCACCGCAGAAATAGACCGCAGCGAGCAGTGTTATCGCTGCGGTCAGCCCGGCCACAAGGCCACCCAGTGTTCCGCCGCGCCAAACTGCAGCCTTTGTGCTGCTGCAGGGAGGCCCGCTGGGCACAGAGCGGGTGGCAAAGCCTGCGGTGTGCCCACCAAAAAGGGCAAAAAGAGGAGGCGAAGAAGGGGGTGCCAAGGCTGCCGGGGGCTCTTTACCCCCCCCTCAGCCTGGGTGCTCAACGGCCGACTCCCGGCCTAGGAATGGTGCTGTGGAGGGAATGGACTGCGTATAATGGCGCCTTACCATTTCCTCCAGGGCAATATCAACCACGCTGCCAGAGCTCAGGACCTCTTGCTCCAGAGCATGGCAGAGTGGTCGATCGACGTGGCTGTGGTCGCCGAACCGTACTTTGTCCCCCCCAGAGATAACTGGGTGGGAGACTTGGACGGTTCGGTGGCCATAATTGGCGGGGCTCTTGTCAACCCGTCCCGAGGTCACGGCTGGGTAGCCGCCCTCGCGGACGGCATTGGCACGGTTGGGGCGTATTTCTCGCCCAACAAGAGCCTCGCCGACTTCGAGAACTTCCTTGTCGAGTTGGGCGCCGTCGTAGGCCGACTCCACCCTCGCCCTGTGCTGTTACTAGGGGATCTCAACGCCAAGTCATCGGCGTGGGGATCTCCGGTGACCGACGCTAGGGGCGAGGCGCTGGAAGAGTGGGCGGTCACGACCGGCCTGGTTGTCCTTAACCGGGGCTCGGTCCACACGTGCGTGCGGCAGCGGGGCGGTTCTATAGTGGACGTCTCGTTTGCAAGCCCTGCTGTCGCAAGCCGTGTCCACGACTGGCGTGTCGCTGTGGAGGTGGAGACGTTGTCGGATCACAGATATATCCGGTTCGACGTCTCCACCCAGACCACCGGCGACCGTCGTCCATCGGCCCCCGCGAATGGACGGCCCGCGCTGGGCGCGTAAGCGCATCGACAGGGAACTTCTCGAGGAGGCTGCTATTGTCCAGGCTTGGAGCCGGGAGTCGGCAACGGACGGACCCGTCGACGTCGAAGAGGAGGCGCTGTGGTTCCGCGGGGCGATGACGCACATCTGCGACGCGTCCATGCCCCGCGTCCACACGCATTCAGCGAGGCGCCAGGTGTACTGGTGGTCTGCCGAGATCGCGCGGCTACGTGTCGCCTGCGTGTCGGTCAGGCGCCAGTACACCCACTACCGCAGGAGACGTCGTCGGGTCCCTGACGAAGAAGCCGCGCTGTATGAGGTGTACCGCGCGGCGAAGGAGGCTCTGTGGCTGGCCATCGGCGAAGCGAAGACGCGAGCTAGGGAGGAGATGTTGGAGACTCTCGACGGAGATCCGTGGGGGCGCCCCTATCGGGCGGTTCGAGGGAAACTTCGAGCCGCGGCGCCTCCACTCACGGAGAGTCTCCAACCAGAGCTGCTGGAGGAGGTCGTCGCAGCCCTCTTCCCAGCAAGAGCGGAGCACACTCCGCCGCCGATGGCTTTGCCCACAGCCGCAGAGCCTACAGAAGGGAACGCCATCAGCGTCCCAGAGGTGACACAAGGAGAGATGGGGGCGGCCGTGTTGCGGCTCCGGGCCAAGAACGTGGCTCCGGGGCCCGACGGTATACACGGCTGCGCGTTGGCCCTCGCTCTGAAGGAGCTAGAGCCCCAACTGAGAGGACTCTTCACAGCGTGCCTTGAGCAGGGCCGGTTTCCCAGTTTGTGGAAATCAGGTCGTCTGGTCCTGCTCAAGAAGGCGGGGCGCCCAGCGGACTCACCGTCCGCGTACAGGCCCATAGTGTTGCTGGACGAGGTCGGGAAATTATTCGAGCGAATTATCGCTGCCCGCCTCGTCCACCACTTGTGCAGAGAGGGGCCTGACCTGGCCGAGAGCCAGTTTGGCTTTCGGCACGGGCGCTCCACCATCCACGCAATATCGCGTGTGAGAGTCCTGGCAGAGGAAGCAGTGTCCCAGGGTGGGGTGATGTTGGCGGTGTCCTTGGACATTTCCAACGCCTTCAACACCCTGCCTTGGAGCTGCATTCGGGAGGCACTGCTGTACCATCGGGTGCCTCCCTACCTCTGCCACATCGTTGGGGCTTATCTCGAGGATAGGGGTGTCACCTACATGGGACGTGAT